>JAAGWP010000034.1:0-22526 GCA_013266165.1 Fusarium graminum | reverse complement strand
TCCCTCCTCCCTCCTCCCTCCTCTCCCTCCCTCGAATCCCAGGGTTTTGGATTGACTAGCAAGGACCCATCCCTATGTAGGTGAGGAGTAGATCGCGAAATATCCAGGTTGACGGATGCAGCAGAAGCAACTCGAAATTAAATTATCAAATACCCAGAGACGATCGATGGCCCTCTTGGCGTATGTCACTAGCAAGTCACTCTCTGATTGCGTATCGTATTCTTTTGCCGTAGCGAGCAAACAAATTGCTTCTCTTTATTGCTTTCGCCCTGCACCTCCACTAGCCCATCATCAATACTTTGCCCTTGCTTTATCATCAGTGCGCTCGCTACATGATGTCAATGTACCCATCACTCTCCCAATCTTTCTCCATCCTCTCCCCCGAAAAAGTCCGTGTTTTTTTTTTATAGCCAAAGTCCGTGTTGAATGGAAAAGAAAACGGTCATGGCAAAATATCGAATTAATAAAAACCTGACCCGCCTCGACGTCACATTTCCACTTTCGTCTTTGGTGTTGGCACAGTAGCATTCCTCCCTAGCTCTAAGCCTCTCACGGCGGCAAAAGATGGGAGAAAATACGAGCCGCATCACGAGTCTACTACTTTAGCACCTGACACTATTGTCGATAACGTATTCTAATTTTACTCTTTTGCCTTGGCCTACCTGAGTTAGCCTTTGGCAGCTTCTATACGAATAACTAAGGCTCAATCGTTATGTAGATCACAGCGACCTTAGGGCTCGAGCAGAGAGCATTCTCGTGTAACGTTCGATCTGACTGCATAATCAAGCTTCTATTACTGCTCGACCTCCAATCGAACTGCAGCCAATCCTCGGTTTCACTTTGACGCACTTGACGTTTGCATAAAAGACTTGCTTACATGACACAGACAAGTGAAACTGCGTCAGATCCAACAGCTGTCTCAGCAGATTGACTCTTGGAAAAACAAACACCTTTTAGGCTCTAGCTCAGCACTGACTGTGCCTAAACTACGGTACCTACGGGGTATAGTACCTGATATTCCACTCATCAAAGTCCAATCATGCCATACGAGATAAGATGGTACTCTGCAAATCCTCATTTCACATCATGCATTTGTTCTTTTTTGCTTTTGCTCATCACATCCGTTTATCTCAGATCCTTACTCTCCTCGCATGCCAAGCCGAGAACCCCTTGCCCTAAAACAATCCCCGGGTTTCAGACTTCAACATGTTGATCCAATCATGTAACTAAAAGAGCTCATTCTTCCAGAGTTGGATGAAAGGAATTCTGATGCGCGGTTTTTTTTGTCGGTCCTTCAAAGCCTTTACATTTTATGATCAAGTGTTGGCCGAATATCATCAACTCTCTTGACGAGACACGAGGTGATCAGCCTGTCATTGTGCGTCAATGGCTTGCCATCTTAGTTTATTCCTCGTCTCTGCCTACACGTCGTGATCCGGACATGTCTCAACTACCGCTTTTCCCCTCTCTACCTTGTGATGTTTTCATTCTTCAACTCATGTCTAGATACAGCCGATCACTACCATGCAGAGACCATGTCCGAAACTCCATATTTCCAACATCATAGCCCTCTCCTGATGATTGACATATATCTAAACCTGTATGGTGATCATGTCATGCAAAATCTTCAACATTATCTACCTAATTCAGTACCGATCATCAGGGTAAATTCCATTCTTGCAAGTGTATCCGGACCGACGGGTCAATGTTGGCGTTGCCGTGTCTCGATATACAAAACAAATATTACATTTGCAAATCATGCTGTCGTAACCGGGATGAAACGGACGCGTATTATGTCCTTTTCCAGCATTGTAAAAGATACATCATCTTATACTGCCAGGATATCATATCATGTACAGGTTCATCTAGCTGAAACCAGATATACGACAATTTTATTACAGGAATGAATTAGGTTCGATCCCCTGTCCCAACCTTCTCGTTAAGCTTACAATTACAATTAAGGAAGGAGCATAAGTCTATTCAGTGATATGATCTCAGCAGTAGTGAGACTTAGTATAACCTTGGTACAATGTGGATAACCCTCGGAAAACTTGATCAGTGTCACGTCTGTCAATAACGTAGGTACAGATTGGGAGAAGCTCATTATTTAGTGCGGCTTATTAGTACTTTACAATTGCGTTACTTGTTATCCTGTGTAATAGCCAGTGTGCTTCATGTTCCTGTCCTACATGCCTACCCTACGCCAATACATACATTTATCAAGACAAGATATACGTTATACTACACAACCTTCCACTGTTACCAAGGCCATGTAGCGTATCCTAAGAGTTTAAAGTACACGGTATTAGTCAAGTAAAAGTCAATTTGCCAAACCTCAGAGTCATATCGGTCTTCTTTGAACATATGCCATCAGCTTTCGTGGGACTCAAGTGGTGAAAATTACAGATGATTTCCAAGTCAAAATACTCATATTCTACTGCAGTATCTCTGTCAGAATAGTTCTACTTTATCAGGGGTTTCCAATTTGCTGATCGAAGTTATCCGTGTCACATCACCTCCAGTAAACAAACATATGATATTGTGAATATTAAATTCATTCTAGATAGTATCGGAGATTAACTCATATGTTCCATAGAATGCCTAACCTAAGTAAACTTGGGACATTTCTTATCCAAGTCTTCAGCACTTTTTCAAAACTCAAAGTAGCCTCTCTTTGAAGAACGACGTAGAGTGACATGGTAGTGAGAAGTCGAAGTGGATGTATTCAACAAAGATGAACCCGACTTTTTAGACGAGATAAGTAACCCGACAGCGATCAAAGTGGTATTTAGCTTTGATCTATCAATTTGAATGAGCCCATGCGTCTAGTACATAGCACTGGTCGTGTTGTAGATGAGTGTCATGAGAGGCTGTTACATAACAACTACTTGTATCAGTTCTCCAGAAATCACCAGCCAACACTGTTCTGGCAATAGCATACCGTCAGAGAGTTTTGCATGTAACCTCCCACTTAACAACTAGGTATAATGATTTTGTTGCTATATATTGACCGGGGTGTTATGTATTTTCCACAGATATCAGAGCTTCAAGCCAAAATCTACCAAGATGCTTAAACATAGCTTACATCAGATCGAGACCGTATAGGGCACAGGCTTATATGTCACTGGTGGCTCCACAACGGTAATGTATGTTTCTATAGCGCCCCAAGTCTGTGCCTTGCATGAGCTAAGATGACGCTGAGGGCGGGAGGGACGGAGATCTCGGCACACTCTACATGGATGAGGGGTACCTAACAAGTGTAGCTGGGAAACTATTAGTTTACACATACCTCTCAGACTTGGGTCATACCTTTGAAGTGCCCTGTATTGTGTTCTCTGGCCTGTGACTATTCTGTCGTTGATTTGTGGGTATTCTGGCCAGATCCTTGATTATCATACAAACAAAAGACAAAGACTTGCTAGACTACCACGATGGGACCAACACAAGATCGTCAAAGTAGATAGAGTATACAAGGTCACTACTTCTCCAGACCTTTATGTACGATCATGCATGTAGATGTGGCGGGACGGATCGAGTATCCTTGCCTGTCACGACATGTCACGATCATGCAGGTACCAGACGGCATCTGCTTGAATCATGAATATGCGTGTCCGACTCTGTTCGGCTGCCTCATGCCTTGAAAATCGCCTATTCCCCAGCCCATCACCATCCTGTGACCGCTAGATACACAACAAAAGACGAGCATAGGTCCACACCAATAAGCCCTGCACATCATAAGACCAAAGGGAACAGCAAGAGTGGTTACAAACTTTTCCTTCAAAACCGTTGTTTCTCGACTCAGTGGCGGATGACTCTACCAGCACGGCTGCCACGGCAGTTTCAAACCAGGCCCTTGGACCGCTGCTCCTACGGCAATACAGAGCCGTTTGATCCCTTTCACAGACCGCCCTGGGCGTCATGCGCTGCCAGTAAAGTCTACAGCCACTTATCCTCGCCCATGCGACCGATTGACTGTTACGACGGTTGAAGGCGTTGACGCCACCAAAAGGTCGATCGTGGCGTTTGACCGTTTGGCAAAGAAGGCTTCTAGCGTCAGGGGATCATGACGTTTCTATTGGGTTGTGTTGGCCTTGTAAACGTCTGGGCTGAGAGTTCGCCGGATTTGGATAAACGCAAGACGGACGATATACTCTAGAAGTGGTGTTGGTGTAAGTGGTCTGGTCATACAGAGAGCCTTTGATACAAATACAAGTATCCAAGAATGACAGGAATTGGTTTATTGTCTGGCACCAGTCTTTCATTCACTCACTTATCCACTCATTCGTCTCTCAATATGGCCTGGCCAAATTCATTCTTTTTTTTACTTGCTATTTCAAGCATTACCGGCGTTCAAGCCGGTCCCTGCAAACCTCGCTCGCCTAGCTCTTCTTTGTCAATACATTCTGTACCGACTTATACTATACCAACTTACAGTATACCCGACTACAGTACTCCTACTTATCCTGTACCTACAACCCCCCAGTCGACTACTGCCAAGACTACAACACTCATTTCTTCAACTACAACTGCGAGATCTGCTACATCTCACGGGCCGGAATCCAACTCCGACACTACCTCTTCCACTCTTTCCAAGACCACCACAGCAACATCTACTGTTTGGACCAACACCGAGGAGTCTTCAACTGTCACTTCCCATGAGACACTCACCAGCACCAGAGCTACATCTTCTGGGAGTTCTAATATTTCTTCTGTTTCCACAGTCTCTACCGCCGTGACAAGCACTCACTCTACATCGGAAATCAGTTCAGAGACATCCAAGGACTCTTTGACAACTACCAAGGGAACCTCTACCACAGCAGAGAGTAACACTTTCACTCGCTCAAAAGACACTAGCGTTCCCATCATAACAGTCAAGACCTCTACTGTCTCCACGTCCATTCCAAGCTCTGAGACTACACAGACATCCACGCTCACTTTGACTTCTGGCACTATAAAGTCGTCTGATACTACAACGGGATTGACTTCCACCAACTCTCACAGTAGCTCGGCTACGACGAGCACCGCTATTACACATAGCACTGCAGCTTCTTCAAGCATCGCCACAAAATCCACCACTTCTGCCTCTACAACGACTCAAACTCAGACATCCGAGACAATATCCAACAAGAATACCTCTGGAACATCAGAGTCTTCCTCAAAGACTAGCCAGGCCAGTACAGGATTCTCTTCAAATATCTGGATCTCTACCACAGTTTCTTCAAACACCAAGACTTCAACTCCAGCAACCTCAGCTACAAGTGAGGTTACTTCCCCCACCCAACATAGCACTATAACCTCCACAACCACCAATGAGACTTCAAAATCTTCAGGAACTACATCAGGGACCACATCACGAACCACGTCAGGAACTGCTCCGACTCGTCCTACTTCTGAGTCATCGTCCGCCAGCTCCTGGACTCCAACAACTGAGATTACAACTTCCACGACAAGAGTTTCAATATCCACGACTGGATCTTCAAGTGAGACAAGCACTTCTGTTACATCACAAAACTCCAATACCTCGTCTGGAACCAGTACCCCTAGTCAAGTTTCCTCACCAGTGACAACCGGAACTTCATGGGCGTCAGAGACTTCTATTACTTCCACATCCCAGTTTTGGGCCACCTCTCAGAGTTCAATAGCGTCTACACCATGCCCATCATCCACATCTGGGATTTCAACCAGCACTTGGACGTCAACCGCATCTAGTACTTCTGAAACCTGGAGCACTTCCTATTCGTCTGCATGGAGTACCTCTGGAGTCTCAACCACATCACAGGGTTCAACCTCCACTCAGTGGACGCCCTCTACAGCCACATCTGGGTCTTCAACCAACACATGGACATCGAGCGAAGTCAGTACCTCTTCCGGCCTTAGCTCTACGTCTGGAACCTGGGTTACTTCTCATTCGACTACATGGAGCACGTTTGAAGCCTCTTCCACAACGACACCATGCGACACAACTACCTCTTCTGTGTCACTGTCTTCGGTCACCTCACAAAGCTCAGCAACTTCAATATCTTGGACGTCTTCTACAACTATTTCTGAACCTTCAACCAGTACTTCAGGAACTTCAACTACGTGGCCCTCTTCGACGATCACATCTGGATCTTCCACCACCACGCCATGTACGACATCTATGCCGACATCTCTTGTAAGCAAGACTACGACCACTTCCAAAACGAACACGTCTCCGCCATCGCCACACCCAACTTGCTTCCGTTATACACTCCATAACAACCCACCTCGCCCTGCAGACTGCGGTCACACTGGTCATCGCAACGGCAAAAAGGCCAAGATCATTGGACATGGTGATCCAGAAAGTGTTGAAGAGTGCGGGCAGAGCTGCGATGAGACGGATGGATGCCAGGCTGTTGTTTATGGCTACAAAGACCATGACTTGAACCAGCCTTTCTGTGATCTTGTGGACGCACCTCAAGGTCGTGATGACGCAGATGACACACCGTGGCATTGGTATGACATGTCTTGTTTTAACCCGGATTGTGTCCCTCCACCTGGATATGAATGTGGCTATTAGATGGAAAGGAGTTGTAGTGTACAGGGATATCATCAGAGGTTGTGATTGACGGAAATGATTTCTTTTGTCTTTAGCCAGCGTTATGTAGTTTGTATATACCACTTAAACCTCCAATACATCTGTTTGTAATCAGGGCCGCGTGACGTGTGCGAGATCCACGTAAATCATGATGCATTGTTTGATCTCGATACCGGTTCCCTCAGTGAGCTTGTCTAAAGTCATTGAGGCCCGAAATACTCTCCTGGAGCAACGGTCTTGAATAAACATGACTGGGTTCCATCACATCCATTAAACAGAATTTCATCTCCCCACTAGTCAAGGTTGATATCATTATACTGTAAAGCAAAAAACATTACCAACGCTGACATTGCAACACCGGCGGAGAAAGCAGCCGAGAGAATATAGTTATACTACTGATTGTTAGTCGAAAGAAGAGCATACGAGCAGACAGACTATCGGGAGAAACAAACCTTTGTCCAGAAAGCGAGATGCCGCTTCTTGATATGCATCCATGAAAGCCAGCCGATAGGTACGGCAGGCCAGATATAGCTGAGATTGTATGGCGCCCAAACCATACCACCTGCAAGAAGAACGACTGGATGAGTGCTTCCAACAAGTCTGTTGTGAGGATATCTTTTGCCAAGCCACCAAAAGACAGGGACTGTAGCTACCCCCACGGGGAAGCCCACCAACGCCTCGACATATTGACCTCTAGGGCCAAAGAGCCTCTTAGGTCCAATGGTCCCCCATAAAACGGTCGCCGTGAAGAAGTTGTTCAGGCCTGGACAAGTAAATCGAAAAGGGGCATCTGGTGTACATACGCCTTCCAAGTGTATCTGGTACTGGAGGACTCACATTGCAATAGCGTCTCCCTCAACAAAAGAACCTCCCAGAAATTCGGCTATCACGTTGAGCGGGACGGGCACGCCTGTTGTGGCTGCTATGATACCGGCCGGGACAGCAAAAATGAGACTGAGGGCTATGCCAAATGGCACAACTGCTGGTGTCGTATTCGTATGCCATTGTGATATACCGACTATTCCAACAATGAAGGCTACCGTAAGACACACAAGGTACCACCATTCAGGCACCTAACGATAGACCTTCATAAGTCGGTAGTGTGCATCCAGCACTTGTCCATCATAAGTATTATCCCTCTTCGATGGACGAAAGTTATTGACGAGGTCCTTAAAGCCAAGGACAATCTGATGGTGGTGGTAGAGCATGCCGTAGGTAATAGTAGCCGTATAAATAGCAAAGAATAACACATATGAGCCAAGATGGGCAGCTGTTAAGAACGCAGGCGAGTACATGTCGTACTTTTCGGGGTCAAATATCCCGTGCTCATCTAGAATGGCCGAGACGTTATATAACTCTCCAAAATGATCAAACACACGGTTGGAGTTGACTGGGAGGTAGACGGTATAGTAGGTATTGCCGTAGTAGACGCCTAAGATGAGGAAGAAGCTCAGCAATGATCCAGAGAACAAGTTGAAAGCAGTAAAGGACGGGACCATGAGGGGATCACAGCCCATAGTAGCTATATTCCAGTCCAGCGCTGGCAAAGGATTTAGACCAAGCCCAGTGTGACCACCTGTGATAGTGGCCAGGTCGCGATTGTTGGCTATCCAAGTCATCCAGCTGAACCAACTTAGCCCTGCAAAGAGATAGTTTGGAAGCCAAAAATAAGCAAACATTGCGCCAGATGCAATACCGAAGAAGTTGAAGCGGGACATGTTGCAGATTTTCTTGAAAGGTCCCGGAACAGGAGCATCGCCTTCATCGTGCAATGCTGTATTCAGAGCTATACAGACCAAAGTTGTTGGCCCTACGCAATAAGATGAGTAGGCAAGGAAATGCCTGCATAGACTAGCGAGTCCATATCCAACAAAATTGGATGAAAGCCCCAGCAGTATCTGATAACCGATGCTTATCGCATAAGTTTGATTAAAGTAAAAAGGAAGATACTGTATCCAGACAATGTAGTTTGCATAAGGCGATCCCGTCGAGATGCTCGCCATGATAGCGACAAGCATGAAGGGCTTGGCCGCTGCAAGGGTGAACAATCCAACACATAATGTTATGCAGTTGCAGTGCGATAATTGTCAGGCTGGCTGCATTCTTTCATGGTTTGAATCAGCTCGTCGTTGTAGTCTACCAGCTGTAGTACCAGTCAATTCAAAATGTTACAGGCAGCAGCGATAACACTCAGCCCATTGACATTCTGATATATTCAGTCACCTGGTCAGCCCTACAGGGCAATACACCAGGATCCACGTTACTCTATAACAACGGCTTCCATTCATAAAATCAATTACCTTTTGCAAGGTCTCACTTAATTGTATGTACCTTGGAACTCAACGAATATCAAGGCCAATTTCAGCACTGCAAGAAACCTCTGGTGGCGATGGTACACATACAGGAAAGGTTATCACACAGCAACGAGTCAATTACTATGGATTGGTTTACAGTCGCAATCAAATTTGAAGGACGATAGATTAGGAAATCATACAATTTGATTGACAGAAATGAATCAATGAAACCTAATTAAAACAATAAACAAACCAACGTGATCCCGTGTTGGCGAAAGAAAGTAATTCCACTTTTAATCCATTATTGCCTGGAGGATTGCGCAAGCGCGATTCTCTTCCAGTGATCGCGTTCTTCTTCCAACTTGGCGATCTTTTCCTCAAGTTCTTCCATCTTCATGGCCTTGCGCTCTCGAGACTTTCGTGCCGCAAGAGTGTTGCGAGCACGCTTCATAGCGACAGTATCGCTAGGGTCGTCGATGATGATGGGAGGCAGCGGCTTGTCTCGCTTGCGGGCGTTGACACCAGCAACCGAAGAGTGACGGGTGGAAGGGGAAACACCCGACTTTCGGCGGCTGGGAGGAGACTGGCTATCCGACTCCAATTCATCAGACTTCTCCTCAGGGGAGCTCTCAACAGTTGGCTGGGGAGCAGCAGCCACAGAAGTATCCTGCTGGGGGAACAGAGGAAACCATGGGTCTGCGGCTGTGTCAAAGTCGGCGCTGCCGAAGTTGGGAGACACATCATATCCATCAGTGAAGTCGGGGGATTCATTGTAGAGAGATGGTGAAGTCAAGGCCGTGAGGGCCGATGAGTTGGGCGCAGACATGAAAGAGTCATGAACAAGGAGATCTTGAGGCGAAATTGTCGCCAAGTTAGTGTGGCCACTGAAATCGAAGACAGAGGCGACAGAAGGCGAGGAGAAGGCCGTGTGGGCCCCGCCCTCGAAGGCGGTGAACTCTTCGAGTTCGACGTCTGATGATGGTGAGCTAAGGCGACTAGATTGGATGTCAGAGGGGTACAAACCTGCAGCGTTCATCATCTTTGCGGTTTGTTGAGGGACACTTCCTGTACTCTGGGAAAAGAGGGGGACCGGAGGTCTAGCAGGTCGATTCTGCTTGTTCAACGTAGTGGACGACGATGGGGCCGATGAGGCGTAAAACTGGTTCGTAGGGCGGTTTACAGTAGACGGAGAGTGACCGAAAGCCTGGAGCAACTGGGCTACTCGTTGATTCTGGACAGCAGGGGAGACAGGCTGTTGGTGACGGTTCAGATGAGACGAGTGACGACGCTGGTTTGGCAGCGAGGTAGTAGGCCGATTAGGGAGCTGAGGCTGGTCGAACAAGACAAAGTCCTGCTGGGGTGTTTCGGGACTCTGTAACTGATGCGCGGGTGGTGCCGGCAGGCTGGAATTGGTGGAGGGAAGCCATGGTGACTGGGGATCCGTGGTGAAGACTGGAAAGTCTAGGCCTGAAATGTTGGCGGTTGTGAGGGAACTGGAGCTGAAGCTATTCAAAGCAGTGCTAAAGTTCAGGTCGACCGTTAGGTGAGCTGAACGAGGTGGTTGAGTGGGGATGTGTGTGTTTGGGTCGTGAGACGTAATTTTGACTGAGGATTGAGGAATAACGGGGGAAGGGTGATTTAGAACATCTTGGCGATCGCTTTCGGCGTGATATTCTAGATGTTATTTTGATGATGAATTTTGGGGGTGAGGAGAGGAAAAGAAAAAAAAAAAGAGCCAGCCTCAGGACCGGAAGATGTGGACAATTTGTATTTCTCAGGCAGCAATCCTAATCTGTGGGCGTTGGACAAAGGTACGGGTCCCAAATTGCGGGGCAGGGTTTAGCACTAACAGAATATGCCTCAAACGCGCCTTGTTCTTTGTTAGGACTTGATTTGTGCTTCCAAGTATTCCAGCAAAAGCGCGCCCTTCGGACAGACATGGGTCCGGCAATGAGTCACACTTTTTCGCGCCAACCTCTATTGGGACTGGCCGGAACTCTTGGTGCAACCAATTTCTGAGACGGCGCATCCTGCGCAAAGGCACTCAGCACCCAGCCTCCACCATAACTGCAACTGCCCACGCAAGCCCCCTAGAGCCTTGTCTGCTCACTGTTGTCTGCCACTGTTTTCGCTGTAGTTGATGCTGGCGCAGTTGGAACTAGCGGGTTCTGCCCCGTAAGCAACAGCTGTTCCCTTGTGATCAAAGTCCTAATTGGCCGAATTGCCTTAACGCCCTGTTGACCTGATTGCGCTCCTACCAATCACCGTCTGTTAACGGGTACCAAAGCCGTGGTTTCAAACATCCTGCCAGGTCAACAACAACAAACCAGTCTCATGTCGCGAATTGCTGCAGCTGACGAAGGCAGTGATGAGGAGGACAGCGAATCTCATACTACGTGGTAAACAGGGGACGACGCGGACGAAGCAGCCGCGCATTCATGCATCTCTTATTTGCCCGTTGCCGTGTCTCAGTCCCAAGTACGGATACGCCTACGAATCTGCCTGCCAACGGCCCGTCTAGCCAGCTACCATGCTTCGCGGCCATGATCGGATCGGTCAGGAAAGTTGGCGGAGGCGTTTTTTGTCCCTCACAAGTTCCGTTTTCCATCCTAACCGTTGTAGCCGACGGTATATTCGCAACACAGTTACAGTAGATAAAGTGAGAACTGCCGCATGTTTCAATCTCGATACACTGTGTCGGAAGAAATGCCTCTTTTTCTCCGTATTAGCCGCAGCATTGCATTTCGTATCTGAATCAAGGGGCCGCTAGGCTCCAGTCCAACCATTAACATGTCAGCAGTCGACATGGGCTGAACTGATTTGAGGCCCTCACAACTTGAACCACTCGTATAGGTATTTTGCCTTTCCGAATCTCATGCATGGGAATGTGCCGCAAATCGGTTGTTTTGTCCTGCGTATTCATATCGAGTTCCTGCTTCTTGAATCTGGTTCCTGACTTTTGGAAACACCATCTCTGAGTTCTTACAGACTGAAGATTTAAACTTTTGTCAAAATCTAATTGATGAGATGACTACGTAGTGCAGTCTCATGAAGAAAGTGGATGGTACGGAGTACTCCAACTGACAAAGCATCTTGGCTCCCTTTTCAAGGTTGTTTGCTTCGACCTGCATATGCCAACTCAATTCGTCCAAGTCTTGGTCTTGTTCGCGATGTTCGGAGCCGCCTTTTTGGGATGTGAACTTAATTAGCGATGTCTTAATTCCGTCCAACGGAATTCCACTTCTAGAATTCCAACTCCCAAGGCTTGATTCCTCATCAAATATCCTGCCTTTAGTTGCCTAGCCTGTCCAGAAAGGAATCAGCCTGCTTCTTGGCCCTCCGTGCCGCCATATCCTCCCTGCGTTTCTCAATCTCCCGTCTCCTAGCATCTTTCTGCTCTTCGCGAACCCGTCGCTGCTCTTCCGTCTTGCGGCGCTCTTCCGCCAGCCCCTCCATCTCCGCAGCCCGACTCGCTTCGTCCTTGCTGAACTTGAAAAATCCCGTGCCTTTGGTCCGGATTTCCCAGTCGGCGTCGTAATGTTGCGCCGGCGGTGGTGTTGCGCTGCGGTCCCGCTTCCGCGCCAGTTCTTCCATCTTATTCGGGTCGTCGGGATTAAAGGCCATCGATTGTATCGCGTCGCCGACGATAAGATTACTCGGAGCACTTGGTCTCGCAGACATGCGCTCAAGCTCTTCGGCTCCTAGCAGACCGCGCTGTGCTCTCCGATCCAACTTTTCCTTCTCTGCTTTGGTGACTTGTCGTACACGGCCAAATTCATCCTCATATTCGACCATCTCACCGCTGTCATTGGCATCGTCCTCATCACTGCTCGTGTCGTAGTCATCTTTCCCTTCCTCTCCTTCTGCCCATTTGCGATCAAAGTCTATTAGTGGTGCGGCTTCATTTTCCTTTGGGACGTAATCTCCTCGCTTCATCGCTGCGTAAAGTCGTGCTTTTTCCTCCATCCGCCGCCTGGCTCGCGCTAGTTCTTGAGTCTCGTCTTCTGTTCCCGCGATCTCCTTCAATTGTAGCTTCTTTGATCCAGCCGAATCTTTGCTCTTTTTAGGTTTTGTGCCTTTGAAAATATCATCTTTACCTCCTTTATGGGAGCGCGAGCGACCGGCTGATGATGTCCCTGATGTGGTCGACATCAATGATGTCAGTTGAGCAGTGAAATCGAGCGAACTAGATAACGTTTTGTCTCGCTTCTGCTTCTTGGCAGGCTGTTGGCCGTACAAATTCGGATCTTGTGGCATGATGTGTGGTCTGCGATGATTTTGTCTTCTTTTTGATACGTAGTGTTGATTGTGAAAGAGAAAGTATTCACATCCGGCCAGAAGTCAAACAGTGCCCTTGGCTCAGCCTGAGGCAATCAAAACTGACTTATCAAACAACATCACGAAGGAACATAGGCCATAAGCATAATTACTCAATATACAACTGGTTAAAAACGCAATATACATTATCTTCAATGTCAATATAAGTGAACAAGTGGGTTCAACAATTGTCTGCCCCATTGGTTGTTTGTTTTAGAATACTCCGATGTAGGGTAATCCACCGCGGGGTTACCTGACGTGCTCAAATCATGCCCCGCCATCGGAGCTCAACTTTGTTCTTTCACAAGCTTCGTCAACATTTTCGCAGTACAATAGCAATCATGGCCGTCCCTAAGCAAGTTTTCATTGGAATTATCGGTAATTGAAACACTGCAAACTACAGGTAGTTGTGAACTAATGAATTATCGTTGTAGGTGCCGGAGGCGTTGGCAAAGCCTTTATCGACCAGCTCCAGTCCCTTGCTGCTCGAAAGCCATCGCCCAAGTTGAACCTCGCCTACATCGCCACGAGCCGTAAGGCCGTCTTCAACGACGACTACTCCCCCATCGATATCGGAAGCGCTGTCGAGACTCTTGGCTCCTCTTCTAAGGCCCCCCTGGCCCTCCCCCAGGTTGTTGAGTACTTGGCCAAGGCCCCTGCCAAGACTATTCTTGTCGACAACACTAGCTCCCAAGACGTTGCTGAGCTGTATCCTCTCGCGCTGAGCCGAGGTATTAGCATTGTTACACCCAATAAAAAAGCTTTCTCAGGCTCATACAAGCTGTGGCAGGATATCTTCTCAGCTGCCGAGTCTTCAGGTGCCCGAGTCTACCATGAATCGTCCGTCGGTGCTGGTCTTCCAGTCATCTCCACCTTGAAGGATCTGGTTGAGACCGGCGACAAGGTGACCAAGATTGAGGGTGTATTCAGTGGCACCATGTCCTTCCTCTTCAACTCCTTTGCCCCCACCGAGGGCCAGGGCGGCAAGTGGTCTGAGGAGGTCAAGAAGGCCAAGTCTCTGGGTTATACAGAGCCTGACCCCCGAGACGATCTCAACGGCCTCGACGTTGCCCGCAAGCTGACTATCTTGGCCCGTCTTGCTGGTATCCCTGTCGAATCTCCTACCTCTTTCCCCGTGCAGAGCCTTATCCCTAAGGAGCTCGAGTCTGTTTCCAGCGGTGACGAGTTTCTCGAGAAGCTCCCTACTTTTGACTCACAGATGGAGGAGACCAAGGCTACTGCCGAGAAGGCTGGCAAGGTAGTCCGATTTGTCGGAAGCATTGATGCTGCTTCTCAGCAGGTCAAGGTTGGACTGGAGCAGTTTGACCGCTCGCACCCCATTGCGGCCCTGAAGGGAAGTGACAACATTATCAGCTTCTACACCGAGAGATATGGAAGCAACCCTCTCATTGTCCAGGGTGCCGGTGCTGGAGGTGATGTCACCGCCATGGGAGTGACAGCTGATTTGATCAAGGTGCTGTCGCAAATTGCGTAAGTTGAAAGTGAATAGCCAATTATAAAAGTATCAAGTTTGAACCTCCATTAAGACTGCAAATATTTCCAGATTGTTGTGTGGTATCGCAGTTAAAGTGACGCCTTGTCTATTCCTGTTGCTACTGCCGCGGCATGTGGGTTCGTAGTAATAATAGTGTCGGATTCGACAGTCGGAGGAGGATTCTTGTTACTGATGTTCCTCCACATCCAGAGGCAAAGGTCGAATATCACAAGGAGCATTACAGGCACGAATAGCATTAGGCCGAGACCGAGCTATAGACAAGTCAGTCAGAATCTAGGGGAAATTCGGTCGATCAGCACTTACACAGACAAACGAGATCAGGTTGACGATAGTGGAGTACTCGGTCAGTAGAGGACCGAAGAGGTTCCACGGGGCGTCTGTGGACGATTGAGGCATTCTGGGCAACGCTACGGCTTCCTTTGAAATAAAAAAGCTCATGACTTGGAAATGTGTGATGTTGTGGATGGGAGAAGCCCAAATTCCGAGGCTGTCTCAGGGATGGAGGTCGATGCTTGCTCCATGTCACAGCGAGCAGGGTTGCTTTCGTCACTCAATTGGCATGTGCAAGCCAAAGCTGAGCTTGCTTCACCGCCTTCCTAATACGGATCGTCCTGCAAAGCGCAAAGCTTCAGTCGTCTCAACCTCACAAATTATCACCAGAAATTGAGAGGTACTCACAACAGCCACCATGACAGCAGACTTTGCCGACCTTCCGAATAAGCAAAAGGGCCGCGCGCTGGATCGCGTAAAGAGGACCAAAGATGGGGTCACTCAGTTGCCGCGCAAAAAGTTCTATCGCCAGCGAGCGCACGCAAATCCTTTCTCCGACCATATGCTAGAATAGTATGTTACCTTGCATAGCGGTATCAACCACATCATCTCTAACATATGGTAGTCCCAGATCTCCAAATGACATGGACTGGTCCCCGTATTTCCCAAACTATGTTCAGGAGGAAGCATCAGAAGATTCCTCGAAGCCTCCCCGTCTGACAAAAGATGTGGAAATCGTCGATATTGGATGTGGGTTTGGTGGTCTTACAGTTGCTCTCGCACCAAAGTTGCCCAATACACTCACACTCGGTAAGCAATACGAGAATTTTACAAATTAAGAATGAGTGCACTAATTGTCCCAGGTTTGGAGATCCGCGCGCAAGTAGCAGATTACGTTCAAGAGCGTATAAAAGCTTTGCGATCACAGAACTCAGACAACATGTACCAAAACGTGGGCTGCATTAGAGCAAACACTATGAAATTTCTTCCCAATTTCTTCAAGAAGAGTCAACTATCCAAGATCTTCATCTGCTTCCCCGATCCTCATTTCAAGGCCAGGAAGCACAAGGCTAGAATTGTGTCGGCAACGTTGAACTCGGAGTATGCCTATGCACTTCGACCAGGAGGTATCGTATATACCATCACAGATGTGGAAGACTTGCATTTGTGGATGATTCAGCATCTCGAAGCTCACCCTGCCTTTGAGAGGGTTTCGAAGGAAGACGAGGAAGCGGATGAATGTGTTCACATTATGTCAACCGAGACTGAAGAGAGCAAAAAAGTCACAAGGAATAACGGCCAGAAGTTTGTAGCATTGTTCCGGAGACTTGAAGACCCGCCGTGGTAGGCATGAGTGAATCAATGGTAGCAATAAAATGTGAATTTTCCAATGGTTTGACTTTCGGATTGATTGATTGAAAACGAAAAACAAATGTGAATTATATACAAGAACCAATGCAAAGTGCTGTTAATGAATACTTGCATGGCTGTCAATCATTGGATAAAAGTGCTGTATGCATATAGTCCTTCAGCCTACCTCCGTACATATCTTGAGTTTAAGGTATATGTAATCAGGACATATCGTCCTCTATCAATACAGTCACTGATATCCGTCTCTTGGAGGGGTGCTGTCCAGGATTCCTTGTCCCGCAGACTAGGTATTTGACAGGGGTTGACCAAAATGACAGCATCCACTGTAATCGATAACCCGACCTCCAACTGCAGCTAAAGGCAGCCAGGTCATAACCTCCACTAGCACCAACAACTTCACCACTGACATCCATCTTCGTTTAAGAATGTGGCTCTGAGGTCAACATCCTGGTGATGGCCCTCAAGCGTAGAGATGTTATTGTTGCAGGACTCGCCGCCTTCATAGCCTGGGGCTTCGCTGCGAGCTGGTCACCTGTCCTCCGCTGGGCGGGTCATGCCTTTGTTGCTGGCTCACTTGTCACTCTCGTCGCCCTCTTGGCCGGTCTCTTCCTCATCTCTAGACGTCCCAACAACCGCAATCCAAGACCTCACGGCGTCACTTTTCTAGGCGCAAAAGCATGGCGATCCGAGGTGCAGGCGCTGCGCCAGCGACAATCCTATACTCCGACCCCAATCGACCCTGAATCACCCCGCGTCTCCAAGGCTATCGACAACTTGCTGGGACTCATAATCCGCGACTTTGTGAGCAGCTGGTACTCAAACATTAGCCATAACCCTGCCTTTACGAACCAGGTTGATCACGCTGTACGACAGGCGCTGTTGAGCTTGTGCGATTTCGTTCGTGAGAAAGATCTGGCGGACCTTGTCACTAGTCGTCTGGTTCCTTTGCTCACCGCCCACTTTCGAGACTTCTATGAAGCGGAGAAATCAGTACGAGGAAAGAAACTCAACCGTTCAGTGACTGAATCCGAAGAGCTTGATCTTGCTATTGCCTCCAAATTTCGTGATGGGCGTCTGCACCCTGCCGTATCCTTGTCGTTTCCTGATACCAAGATGGTTCAGCAGGACTACCTTCGATCTCTTGTCGCAAAAATCATACCCCGAATTCTCCCAGAGAACATGCTCTCTAGTCGAGCCGTTTCTATCATTATCCGAGAGATTGTTGGATGTGCTGTACTGTTTCCCGTGATACAGCTACTCTCTGAACCGGATACTTGGAATCTACTAATGGAAAACCTGGGCCGTTCAATGCTCCAAGACAGATCAACGGTACGCAAGCTCCGTGCAGCTTTGGATCAGCATGCCCCATCTACTCCAAAAGCCAGCAAAATAGCATCCATGCCCAGAGTAGCACCAGGCGACAACGAGCGCAAATTTGAAAAGTTCATCCGTGCTATTCGCAAGGTCAATAACCTGTCGGATGCACGCCGTTTTCGCAGTGAAGTTGCCAGTCAACTCAAAAGGGATTCTCTTCGAGACAATCAAGATCAAGTTTATCTCCGTCGGCTCGAGATGGGAAAGAGGCTACTCGACCAACGGGTTAGCCATCTCGCTGCTGGTGGTGAACGTCGTCCACCTGGACCTTTACCCCTACCATCAACTTCTTCCTCACACTCAAAATTGGAGAGTGCTCCCCTCGTAGATATTCTGCGGGACCCTTCGGCACTTTCTTACTTTATGGAGTTCATGGATCGTCAAAAACATATGTCTCTGGTGCAATTTTGGCTTGTCGTAGATGGGTTCCGAAACCCATTAGAGGATGACGGTCCCGATGACGAGCTACCATCAACGCTACCAATGTGGACTGATTCCGATCGCCAAGACCTACAGCAGATCAACCAAGCATATTTGTCAATGCCCGAGTTAAAGGTCCCGGATCACTCGAAGAATGAAGTCAAGGAATTCATCAGAGCCGGAAAGGCAGCCACGCCGATGCAATACTACGGGGCCCGACGAGCTATCCTGAGGGCCCAGAGCGTTGTGTTGGAAGAAATGCAAAACCGCTTCTTTCAGATGTTTAAAAAGTCCGACTTGTTCTATAAATGTCTTGCAGCCGAGGAAGCAGCAAATCTTCAGACTCTGAGGTCAACACCGCAGCCGGAAACACAAATATCAGCCCTCAACCGATCCAGCAAGACTTTGCCAGCTAAACCAAGACCAGTATCGCGATTGACCCCCCAACTGTCAAATGCTGGGAAACGTACGGGATCCGCATCAGATCTAAGATCTCTGACTAACAACGGCAATGGATCTGGTCACCGAGCTAGGCGCTCGCTTGATGAAGGCTCTTCAGCTCCCCTATTTGACGACGACGACATTGATACAGACGGTCTTGGGGATTCTATACAGAGCCTGGATGCAGATGCGATCAGTCAGCAGCTGCCAGATACACAAGTGGTTCAGGCGGTGGAACAGGCCTTTACAAACATCATGGAGGATGATCGTCCGCAGACAGCTGAGGATCTTCGTGCCTCCCTTTTTGGCGGCGCCAGTAGTAATGGAATCGGTGGAATCGACGACAGCACATCAAGCCTTCTTTCAGGAAACGACAACGAATCTCATCGAGGTTCTCTGGATATGGGAGCTCGACCAGCCATATTGGGTAAAGAAGGTGAAAGGCCGAGTCTTTCATCTCTTGGTCTTGTCAGTGCTGCTTCGCGTATTGGCGTCTTTGTAGATGATGATCTATTCGGCGATAACAACAAGGATCTTCCCGATGATGGTGACCCTGATGATGGTCCAGCACCGGATGATGAGGATGAAGTGCATGAAGCAGCACCAGGTGACCTTGGACTGGCAGAAGCAATCAGTGTCCTTTCCAATGATATTGATCGCCTGGTGGCACAGGAAGCAGTTGTGGAGTCGTTGACCCGAAAGGCAGAGTTGACAAACAACACTGCCGAGTTACGCATTCTCAGGAAGTCAAAAGCGTCTTTGCAAAGGGAGATCAGGCGCAAGGAGCTTCAACGACAACAGTACGTGGTACAAGAGAGCGACAATAGTCTCTATGGACGCTCAACCATCAGAATAAAATCCATCCAGGTGGGTAGAGAGGAGGATGGTAGAGAGTTTGCTCTATATGTCGTTGAGGTTCAGAGAAATGCCGGGGAGCAGATGCCTGCGGCGTCATGGGTGGTGTCAAGGCGATACAGCGAGTTTCACGAACTTCACCAAAAGCTACGGTCTCGGTACCCATCGGTTAGAAATCTTGACTTTCCTCGGCGGCGCATGGTGATGAAGTTCCAAAGCGAGTTTTTACGCAAAAGGCGAACTGCTCTGGAGCAGTATCTAAAAGATCTGCTTCTTTTGCCAGATGTTTGCCGCAGCCGAGAGCTCAGAGCATTCCTTTCACAGAGCGTGATAACACACGGCCAAGATATGCTGGATCGTGAAGACAAGAAAGATATGATGACTCGTCTGTACGACTCTGTTGCGGACGGAATGGATGATATTCTTGGGAATATTCCTGTTCTGGACCAGATATCCGAGGCAGGCCAAAACTTAATTGCAGCGGCTACTAACCAACTCAACGCGGTTCCGCTTAATGTCAACGAAGACACCTTTCCAGCCGCCGAGGCTGAGGCCGAGCTGAACGCTTTTGAGAATAAGGAGCTCGAACCATTCATCAAACCAATCTGCGACATCTTTCTTGAAATTTTTGAGCTCAACAAGGGAAACAACTGGCTCCGTGGCAGAGCAGTAGTTGTTGTTCTCCAGCAACTTCTTGGTGGTACGATCGAGAGAAAGGTGCGGGATAATGTCAAAACGCTTGTGCAAGACGAATATATTCTCAGATACGTCGAGTTGGTCCAAGATAGTCTTTGGCCGGGAGGACAGATGCAACGAGACCGCAAGCCGCGAACGGCTGCTGAGAAGAAAAAGACGAGGACTGAGGCGAGCTTGATGCTGGCCACTTTGGTGCCAGATCTCGCAGGTAGCGTTGTAGGAAGAGTCAATGCGCAGACAGCGAGCCGCCGTATCTTTGCGACTTTAAACAATTCAAGGTTGAAGTATGTATTTCTATATAGGCCCCATTCACACTGAGATTCAGCTAACTGATTTATAGTGCACACCTGGTATTCACTATTATAGACGAAATTGTTTCGGTTCTTTTTGAGGAACCATAGGGCGCTAATCGAAAGATCTTCTCGCCCTCACCCACACAAAACATGGCACAGGGCAAAGCAAGGCGTTGGGCGTCACACGAAGTCAAGTTGGGCTGTAACGACGATGGAATGATTAGTGAAATGATATGGTTTGTGTTTCCGTCATGAGAAATAAATTAGAATCCATGAGAGCTGTCGTTGAAAGATGGCCGTACAATAATAGTAATGACAATGGATTATTCTTAGATGCTGTAATTGTACCACAAGACGCTGGCTGATCGCGATTGAGTTTTGGGAGGCTTCTAGTCCAAGACAGGTAAGCTACAGTAGCTCTTGTGCAAGATTAATGCAGGCGCGGGCGTTCGCATGTGACGCTAGCGAGGCAGCTTCTGCACCCAAGAAAGTGAGATCCGGGGCGCCTTCTCGATCTGGCATTCTGCCAAGTCTTCCCGCCTTTGCCCCAACCTTTTTGTGTCGCGTTTAGGTTGCACCTGGCTTGTGCCCATGCAGTTCTCTCTTCTCCTCTCCACCACCCGTCGCTTTTCATCATCACCTATCCTCGTCCAACCCGCCACCAACAAAAACCCCGCGTTTTTGTTGTTTCTTGGTTTATCGCGCGACTGGCTTTAAACATCTGGAAACTCCCTAGGTCGAACAAAGATCGAATTCCTGTAGCTTCTCCCATCTGGATCCTACTCTTGCTTGACTCGACGACACTCCTCCCACCGGCAACATGACGGAGGTATCAGCCACCCGGCTATACTTGGGGAACCTCCCTCGCAATGGTCCGGACTCATCGCCCTGACGCTCCTAGTCAAACCACTGACCTGCTGCCCAACAGCTACCAAATCCGACGTCGAGGCTCACTTCGCGACTCATGGCACCGGAGAAATCACCGAGGTGAAGCTCATGAATGGCTTCGGTTTCATAGAGTATAAGGACCCTATGGATGCCCGCGATGTTGTACCGGGTTAGTTGCCTCCCACCCCTTCTCATGTCGCAGGACGACCGCTAATTGCATTACACAGCCTTCCGTACGTTACCAACCTAAAGTACTTCCACCTTACTCCTTGGCTAACTAGCGATTTCAAAAGATGGTTCCGATTTCATGGGAGAACGACTTACTGTTCAGTTCGCCCGTGGATCCCGGCATCGCGAGGGCGGTTTTGGCGGCACCAATGAGCGCACCGCGCCGCGGCCTCGTCGAACCCCTCATCGAATGCAGATTACGGGACTTCCAAATGATACCTCTTGGCAGGTCTGTTCCTCCTCCCCGTTGCTCATCGCTGGATTCCATGGACCTTCCCTTTATGATTTACGCGCTGCTCTGGTTTTTCTGGTTTCGACCCAATGGAACTGCACCAGGATTAGGTCTAGGGGACAACAATCAAGGACCCCTCCACCAACTCTCCTGGTTTTGCTTCCTGGTTCTTAGCCTGATGGATTGCACTCTCGTTTGGTGGATTACATGGACTCCCGGCGTAACCGTTCCTGGACAACGACTTACTTGGATTCTGGAAATAGGACCTTAAAGATTTTGCTCGCCAGTCTAGCTTGGACGTGGTATACTCTGAGACTGGTCGCGAATCAAACGGCCGAGGGTGTGTTCAACTTCTTGCGCCTTGCTTTTGCCAATCGCTAACATGAGTAGTTTTGTTGAATTTGAGACCGCTGCAGACTTGAGAACGGCCGTCGAGAAGCTCGATGGTCGTGAATTTAAGGGCCAGCGGGTTCAATGTATCGCAGACGTATGACAAGATAGTCCCATCCGTTTGGGAGGGCCAGAACTGACTCGTTATCGCAGACTCAACCTGAAATGCCTCCTCGCGAACGTGGCCGATCCCGTTCTCCGGGACGACGCCCCTACCCGCCACCCATGGATGATTATGATCGACGGGGTCCTCCCAGAGGCTACAGCCCTCGTCGAGATGGATATGGCTATCGCGATCGCAGCCCGCGACGGGAATACTACGACGATCGTGCTCGCTACAGATCGCCCCCTCGCCGTCCCATGGAAGACTACCCTCCCCCTCCCC
>JAAGWP010000033.1:0-107351 GCA_013266165.1 Fusarium graminum | reverse complement strand
AAAAAACATACAACACCGGGGATTCGCTGGTCGTCACCGACCCAACTACTAATCCAGCGCTTCGCAGCTTGACTATGGGAGAGCGGACGGGATCCCGTATATTCTGCGAGCTATGGTCGTATGTGCTTGATTGTGACGCAGTATCGGATTATACCGAGGCATCATGGCATCATGAACCGTGTGGGTGGGTATGAGCCGATGAGGCTGGTTCAGGAAAGGAGATCGTCCTGGGCAACGCTTACGATAATGAGATGCGATAATTGTGTAACCGCAATGCCGAGCAGAAGCTTGAAATCATAGGACCATCATGATATGTCATCTAATAAACTTCTCACTTCATGCAAGTTACAGGATGTTCGAGATCTTATTGGTGGTCTACATTGACTCTATCCAAACACATTCAATGTCTACGAGGACCTTCCAGGTAGTGATTTCGTTCATCTACAGAAATGCCGATTTATGTGTTGCTCCATACCCTAGTGTGCTTGTGACTTCTGAGTAGTATGCTTTGTCGCTGGGTTCGCGACCTAGGAAGTTACTGAGACTTTTCAGCTCGGATTGGCTACCGCCTGGCTGGAGAACAAGCTGGCGGTATCGCATGCCTGAAGATTTGTCCATCGGATCCGGTTTGAAGTGGTTAACCCACAGATCGGTGGCGTATACCTTTGATCTATCCAATGTTAGTGATGGAAACGCTAGATCGGCTGTCAAACTTACAATGCATATGTGAAGTACGCAGCATCGTACCCCCGAAACGGGTGCGCAAACGAGGCTTGGCCAATTGAGTCCGCACGTCCCAGACCCATGATCTCTGTCTTGCTCTCGTTCCAAAGCTTCGTTGTGTCCACGGGGTGGGCCTCGTCGGCATTATGGATAGTGAGATCAAATAACGCTAGGAACACCTGATGGAGCATCGCATGCGCACCATTAACATGCTTGGTCCTCGCAAGATCAAGCGCCAACCTCTCTGGCAATTCCTCCTCTGGCCTCTGCGCTGCTTCTTCGTTCTGCGCCTTCCAGAAGTCGAAATACTCGTCGCTGAGGTAGCTGTAGTGCTTACCCAGGCGGCGGAGCACGGCGGGGACCCATATCCAGTTCTCGAGGAGAATACTGGGTATTTCGACGAAGTCGCGTGAGCAGCCGTGCTGATGTTTGGTATGAGTGACGAGTTTGTGGATCGCATGGCCGAGTTCGTGGAACATTGTCTTGAGCTCAGAGTGTAGCAGAAGAGTTGGGCGACCGGGGGTATGGAGGAGAGATGTTATGAGGGAGGATGAGGGGTGGTGGCGCTCGTTATCCGATGTTACGAAACCCTGCGTGATGTGAGTGCGCAGCTACTTCATGCATGAAAAGGACTTACGGGCTGGATGAGAGAACTATGGGCGCCAGCATATTTGCCCTCTCGCGCGTATAGATCAAGGTATAAATATCCGAGAAACTGGCCACCTTGGTCCTCGGAGTTCCACGCCTCATAGACAGTTACGTGCTTCTGCCATACGGGTGCGTTGGTTGGGATGAAGACCATGCCAAATATCTCCTCAAAGATCTGGAGCATGCCCTTCAGACTGTGGTTGACTTCAAAATACTCTGATATACGCAGTGAGTCCACAGAGTATCTTTCCTTCTCAAGGATCCGCGCATAGAATGCCCAATCCCACGCGTTCAACCTCTCCATATCGTCACTCTCCTCATCTGTGCCGTGCTCTTGTATATAAGCCTTCTTGATCTTCAATAAGGTCTTCATCTCCTCATCTGCGAGAGGCTTCAATTCTGTCCTTAGTTTATTCAGCATCGTGATCACACTTTCGACACTCTTGGCCATTTTATCCTCCATCTTGAGCTCCGCATGGGTCTTAAAGCCAAGCATCCGCGCTGTGCTATTGCGCAGCTCGACGGCGCGCTCGAGACGGGTTACGTTATCGGGGAAACGACTCTCTTTGGCGATATGGTATGCCTTACGTGTACGGGCGCTAGTCGCATGTTTCATGATGGAGATTAAATGGCCCTTCTTGAATGTTGCCCTGAGCTGAGCGCCGTCATCGTTCGACTTCATGGCGTCAAGAATGGAGGTGGGTACACCGTTCATTTGAGAGCGGGTGAAGAAAATGCCTTCGTCAGACTCGCTTATCAGTTTTTTGGCTGCGAGGAGGACTTCATTTCGCTCTTGTACTGCGGCCATGTATTCCTCTCTGAGCGCTTCGTCCTCAATGCCAGCGCCTGTGTTCTGATACGCACGGTGTGTTTTGAAGAGCGTGTACGCATCCTCATCAGTCAACGCCTCCTCGCCAATTTTGTGCTTCTCATAAACGGCTTTCACTAGTGCTGCGACGTCTCTACGCATGAGGCCTGCTGCGTTCGCCTTGAGGAGCATCTCCTCTGCAGTGCGGGATGCATCGCGTAACTCTTTATCTTCAGAGACTGAGCTGAAGAGACGGATGATTAGAGTTTCCTTGGAGACTGCATGGTCATCTCTCAGTATAGGTGAGATGAATGTTGAGAAAGTCGCAGTCGAAGGTGTGAGGGAGGAGACGAGGGAGTCCTCAAGGGCCGTTGTGGAGGAAATGAGGGAGCTTGCTTGGGCGAGGATTGCGGAGGGTGTGGTTGTAAATGAGGGAGGAGGCTGCGGGGGCGTTTTGAGAGAGGACATTATATGAAGAGGTCGGATCGGTGAGAGCCGGATAGAGACTTGTTGGTGGCGAAGAGTGAGCATGCACGTTATGAGTCTCATAGGGTCAAGTGAGGTTGGGGATGCTAAGAATGGATGTGGATGAGTGAACTGTGGGGCTTATGTTTTGGCGTACAGTTCCGCGCAAGAGTTATAGACGCATGTGTGCAATCTTTAGTCTATTAAGTTTGAGATAGGGACACAAATGATTAAAAAAGCTGGTTTTAATTAGGGTAATTAAAATACAGCATTCTTGAATGCTACCTGTGTAATTCTGTGGAAGTCATGGCGATCAATATTTGCGCATATGACCCATGCTGATTGTGACTGTCACCATTTTTCAACTGCAAGTCTTGCCCGACGAAAGTCGTGATTATCTTATCGAAGCTTGGAGTACTCTGATATTTAGATTCATAAAGGGCTTCCGAAACCAGACCTGGTTTCCAGAAACTTGAGTAATCCATAAGTCCAAATTGCTTCGATCGCGTTGTCGCTATCAGTGTGCTTACCCTACATCTATAATTGGGACCTAGTAACAGACATAGGCAACAATCTGAAAGACCCAGGCAGAAACCGGACGTAAGTTATGCACTGATGTTCAACATTTGATCTTTTAGGCATATTATTTCATTATTATATCTCACTAGTTGTTTGACGACCTAGGGCAACTGACCATCACTCCCAGCCATGTACACCGACTAGAACTACTTCGCACATCTGCTTGCGAAAGGTCTCACTGCATAACAAGGACATTTCTAAATCGAGGCTTGCCTGCAACCAAACTGTCTACTGCCTCTTGAACCTTTTCGAAAGGATACTTCTCGATCATGCATTTCACGCCATGGGTCATGGTGAATCGGAGAGCCTCCTCACTATCAAGGGCATGGCCGCTAGGCCAGCCGTTAACGCTCGAGCCGTTGGTAACCAATGACACAGAATCGACCTCGAGAGGGCCTTCGGGAGCAAGATTGAGTAGCTTTCCCTGTGCGGCGAGACCATTCACGAGGGGGCCGACAGCTTTGGAGTTGGGTGCTGTCTGAACAATGATGGCAGCACCACCAAGCTTCTTGAGCTCCTCAGCAGCGTCGCTCTTCTTGGTGTTGATATAGTGGTGAGCGCCGAGTTCCTTGGCAAAATCTTCCTTGTCGTCGCTTGATGATAGCACAGCGACTTCATAGCCCATCTTGTAGGCGTATTGGACTGCAAGATGGCCTAGACCACCCAGACCCTGGACTGCGATGAGGTTGCCCTGCTCGACATGCATCTTGCGGATACCATTGAAGACGGTAACGCCGGCGCAGAGAATAGGAGCAGCCTCTGCGGGATCGAGCTCCTTGGGAACGCGGACAGCAGCCTCTGCGCGAAGAATAACATACTCAGCGAAGCCGCCATCTTTGCTCACACCATTGACAACTTTGTTGTCGCACATCTGGAATAGAGCCCTTTGGCACTGCCGGCAAGCTCGATCATGGCCGCCGTGCCAAGCGCCACCAACACGGTCGCCATTCTGGAAGTTGGAGACATCCTCGCCTACTTCAACCACATCGCCGATGATCTCATGGCCAGGTACACGAGGAAAGACATCACCCATGTGTCCTCCAGCGATAGCTACATCAGAGAAACAGACACCACAGGCGAGAACTTTGACGAGAATTTGGCCCTTGGAGGGGCGTTGCAGGGGGACATCGCGGAGTTCCCATGGGGCGTTGGCCTTGTCGATGACGCAGGCCTTGTAAGTTTCAGGAAGAGAAGACATTGTAATTGATGAATGGATGTTTCAGTTGGCGTTATTGATCAAGAACAGATCAAGTGATGTGAAATTGCAATTGAGTGTAATGGATCTATCCAGAATTAGTCGAGGAAGCAAACCTAGCTTATATATAGCTATCCAAGCACTCTGGAGCTGAGACATGGCATTGTGAGCGTCAATGAATTATCGCAAGCAGCGCAACTCAATCCACCAGTTTACTCCACAGATCAATGAACACAACGGGATAAACTTCGAATTGACCAAGGTCCGACCATTTTTAGTGGACATAGGTTGCATTCATGGCGTTGGTGATTACATCACTATCTCCGACGCTTGGTGTGAATGCGTTTGCGGTGATGTTTCCCATCGCAAATCCGCTTATGGATGCCGGACATCCGTGAAACAGATGTTCCAAAGCCGATGGTTTCTAATTACTACGGTAGACGATCGAATTTTCCGCTTACTCAATTAATCCGATCTGCATTCTGACCCGCCAGAGTCTCCAGTGGGGAGGCTATCAGGTAAAGTGAAGTTGGTGCCTGAGACACCGACTCCAACATGGTCAAGCCACATACACAGCCACATCTAGAAAATTTCCCCCACCATCGATCAGTGTAGCTTTCTTTTTGGTGATGCGCAGCCCTTTCAATTGAAGCTCGTTCATCCCATTCCCAGCAAACATGCCTCTCGATACCTCCACATACTCATTAGCGCTCCTGCGCGTCGACGGACGAAGGTGGAACGAGCTCCGTCGTCTTCACGCCCAGATCAGAACCCAAGATGCCGCCGACGGCTCATCATATCTCGAAATGGGCCATACCAAAGTCATGTGTATCGTGACTGGTCCCTCAGAGCAGCAGGTGCAAAGACGTGGTGGACAGCAAGCTCCTCGCGATACGGCCGCGATCAATGTCAATGTCGTGGTTGCTGGGTTCTCGAGCGTGGATCGCAAGAAGAGAGGGCGCAACGACAAGTGAGCTTACAGCTATGACGATTGTGTATGGACTGCTAATTATTTGTAGGCGTATACAAGAGATTGAGGTCACCATTGCCAATGCCTTGTCGTCGAACCTTCACACACATTTATTTCCTCACTCTTCGATCACGATCTCTCTTCACGTCCTGTCGCAAGACGGTTCTCTCCTCGCCGCTCTTCTCAACGCTACGACCCTTGCTCTTATCGATGCCGGTATCCCCATGACAGACTACATCGCTGCTTGCACAGCTGGTTCAACCTCTACATACGCCGCCGGCGATGACACAGCCGATCCACTACTCGATCTCAATAACCAGGAGGAGCAGGAGCTTCCGTTCTTGACGGTTGCGACACTGGGCGATAGCGACCGCGTGGCAGTACTGAACTGCGAGAGTCGTGTGCAAGTTAGCAGACTTGAGGGTATGTTGGTAGTAGGCGTAGATGGGTGTAAGCAGGTGAAGAAGTTTTTGGACCAGGTTGTCAAGGATAAGGGAGCTGAGATGGTCAAGGAAGGTGCTGTTCAGAGGAATGATGCAATGGGAATGGACGTGGATGAGTAGATATTGATACCAGGATTCGCATTGGGTCAGAATACACATTTGGAGTTCTTTGTTTGATCTGCTAGTTAAACTACAGGTATGTCTCCACCGCTATCATAGATTCCAGTGTCACAGGCTAATTGTAAAATTGGATGACAGTGTGTTTTCACAGCTCCTCGTGCTTGATCTCCTCCTTGGTCTTGGGCTCAGCTTCGGACTCGGCGACAGGCTGAGCTTCAGGTTCAGCAGTCTCATGGGTCTCGACCTCGGTTTCGGTCTGAGTCTCGTACTCAGTCTCGGCTTCGGGTTCGATCACGGTCTTGACCTCCTCAGGACCATCGGTCTCAATCTCGGGCTCGGGGTCTGTGGCTTGAGTGGGCTTTTCCTCGACGGACTCGGTCTCCTCGACCACAACACCCTCGGGGATCTTCTGCTTAGCACCCTCGCCCATGCGGATAGTGTCAATCCAGTTCTCGACGCTCGAAAGGCTAAAGTCGCCTTCGTACTGACGCCACCAGTTTCGACGGGTGTTGATAGCGATCAGGTTGACTTCCTTCTTGAGTCCGAGAGCCTTGGGTAGAGTAGAAGCGGCATCGCTGTCGCTAGGGACAGCGATAAGAGGGAAAGTGTTTCGGCCACCATGGGTATACTTGGTGTTGAGGTGAGACAGTGACTCAACAGCCTTCTCACCAGCCTCGCCTGGAGTAAAGACAAGGACGCAGGTGTGAGACTTGGGTGCGAGACACTCCTTGGTGAGTTGTTCCAGGCCAGTCATAATAGAGATAGGAATAATAGAGGGGACTGCTGACTCGGCAGTGGTATCCTTTGACTCCGTAGTAGACTGTTCCTTTGCGGCTTCAGTAGCCTTGCTCTTTTTGGGGCTCTTGGTGTTGTCCTTCTTGGCCTTGGTGCTCTTAGCACCACCAGAAGCATGGACAGGGTTAGGCTGGCCGGCCTGGGTGAGGAACTTGATCATGTCCTTCTTCACCAGCTCACCGTCGTAGACCACATGGTCCTTGCCCTCGCCGGGAATGAGGACAAGAGCGGGAAACTTCTCAACACCAAACTTCTTGACGGCAGCGGTTTCCTTATCACGGATCTGAGCGACAGAAATGACATCGAGGAAGTCAATGGCGATACTTCGGAGTAGGGCGCTGGTGGTTCCCTTTGAAGTGAAGAGAATAGCCTTGGGCTTATCCCCTTCGAGGAAAGATTCCAAGTCCTTGTCGCTCACACGTGTAACATGGTTGTTGATCTTGCTCATGACAGCCTCTTGAATTGCACCAGCACTTCGCTGGCCCTGGTAGTCCTCGACAACAGGCCTACCCGTCTTCTTACCGGGACGGACGATCTTGAGCGTGGGGAAGCCTTGAACACCCATGCTTCCGCAGAGCTGCTTATTAGACTCTTCATCGCAGTCGATGGCAGCGACTTGAGCAAGGCCATCGAGATTCTTGGCAGCCTTTTCATAGGCGGGCTTGAGGTTCTGACAGTGGCCACACCAAGGAGCATAGAATTCAACGATCTGATTGATGTAAGCGACTAGTTTAAACAGGAACGAAGAGGCTTACCGAGGTGTAATTCGACTTTGCAATGAGCTTGTCGTAGTTGCGAGCGTTTACCTGCAGAACGGGAGAGTTCTTTGTGTAAATGGCAGCTTGAGCCTCGGGCAGAGCCGCAAGGGCTGCCGTCAACGTCACCAAGAGAGAGGTGGGGTTATGCATCTTGACAGTGAGGCAGAAAACAATAAGAGATTGTTTATCGAGTTTGATCAAAGCGAAGAGTGAGGCTTTTCTATCTGGCTCAATGACAGATACTCCGTATTACCCGTGTGTCAAAGACAAAGTGGCATCTTCGAAAAAGGAAAAAGCCACGGTGACAGAGCTCAAAAGTGAAGCCAGGGTCTCTGATTCGACGGTTGAGCTCGAGCCATTTGTGGCGTGAGCTGACCGAATCCGGGGAAACCATGTGGCTGGACGCTAAACCGTTACGTCAAGGCCCAAGATAGGCAAACAGAGAGAGAGGAGGTGGTGGGGTTATTGATCTCCAAGACATCGAGTTGGCTTTGTTTGCGCCATCTTGTTCAAGCGACCAACCTACAGCATTCCACGCCTCTTGTCAATCTGGAGGTACTCAAGACATCTCAGATCATACAACAACATGGCCGAGCCTCTTCCAGCAGCGCTCAAGATCCCTGAAGTAAGCCGCTTCATCAACCGCGCAAATCAGTTGAGGAGTATCAAGCCTGCTCTTGCATACTGGTGTAGGCAGCCACTGTGATCCGACTCAATCAACGCGACGACTAATTATATGGTATAGGTGAATACCATGCGGTCAACCAGATCGTAGGCAAGGGTTTACACACCGCCGACGACGACACCTTTGAGTTCACAAAGACATTAATCGAGCGCCTCGAAGCGACAAAGACAGAACGCGCTGATGATGATGCGATTATCGATAATGCCGCGGGACAAGCCTACGTTGAGCAATTTGCTCAGCAAACCTTTGATCGCGCTGAGCGCACCTTGCGCGCAGACAAAGTGACAAGGTGCGCCATTCCTGGGCGAGGCTTTTGCAAACATGGTGCTGACTGCCTTTAGACAAACTGCCGATACATTCGACGCCGCTGCTACTTTCTACGATCTCACTCGGGAATGGGGCGAGCCTGATCCTGAAGTCGTCAAGAAGATCAAGTTCGCCAAGTGGAATGCTGCGCGAATCCTCAAGGCCATCCGGCAGGGTCAAGATCCCAACGAGACGAACCCCAAGGCTCCCGAGCCTGAGCCCGAAGTAGCTCTCGATCCGTCCGACCCCGAAGTTCAAATGCTGTCGGGGCCACCGCACGCTTCGGTCGAGGATGCATCTGACGTCGGAGAGCCTCCAAGTGTCCCTACCTTTACAGATGCGCCGCCAAGCATCCCACAAGACCCAGGTTATTTCCCTCAGCAGAACGAACATCAGCCGCAAGCGCCTGAGCCGTTTGTTCCATCGCCTTTGAGTCAGAGCTCTACACCAGGTGTATCTGGTGGTCCTCCAGCATCAGTTGGTTTGCCACCTGTGGTGTCACCCGTTCCAGAGTCCCCAGCACAGCCCGCGACGCAAATCCCACCCCAGCCATCGCCTCAAATTCCTACCACGCTTCCCTCACAATACGCTCCTCCTACTCCACAACCATTCACTGACCCATCGGCACCTCCGTCCTGGACGACGACGCCAAGCGTGCCTCATCCCGCTGCGTTCAACCCTCCACCCGCGATTCCCCAGGCACCAGCTCCTCAGCCTTCAGCACCTGCTCCGGTTCAAAACACAGGCTTTGCCACGGATCACAAAGATATCAACCAGGCGCAGAAGCACGCCAAGTGGGCGATATCAGCATTGAACTTCGAGGATGTGCCTACTGCAGTTCAGGAGCTGCGCAACGCGTTAGCAACCCTTGGGGCCCGTTGAGGCTTGAGTTGTTGGTGTTTTGTATTCGCGATAGACGAGATGGACGATACCACGAGCTGGAGTAGCATTGTTGGAATTTCATAGTGATTAGTCTATGAATTTAGCTAAGAGTATATGTGCTATCTGATGTATAACCAGTATCAAAAAAACGTGCTTGTAGTCGTAAACTCATCTAAAAATAAGATATTGTCCCGTATTGTACAGAATCATGTCCATGTCATCAAACCCTCATCATCTCCAGAGAAAGGAATCACTTCTGGGTGGAGTTTTGGATCAATTTGTTCTTCGTCGTCGTCCGGTGCATCTGTCCACCCTCTTTCAGGGCCCCATTCGATGCCAAGACCAGCTTCTTCCACGATGCTCATAAGTCCTTGCATCATATCCCCAGACTTCTTGACGCTAGTCCAACCGTCGAACTGAACAGTGTGGACAGAGGGCAATGCTTCCAAAACATCGGTGAGAAGATTCCGGCTGAATCCCTCATAAAAGCCTTCTGCGCGACGCCACCCTTGAAAGATGTTATCACTAGGGTCGCATTCGACGAACACATTAAGTCTTTGAACTTCGCCACAGTCGGCAAGTCCTAGGGCTGGGTTTACAACCCATCCTCGAGGCGGCGCATTCCATCCTGGTCCGAGGCGCAGTTCTAAAGATGTGACGAATTGGCGTTGCTGCTTCTTGAGTCGCGCCAACAACGGCTTCTTGCTCTTGAAGTATTTTCCAGGGTACGTAGGGAATAGCCGAAACGTTCTTGTGCTGTAAAAGGCGAACGTCGCCTCGTCGTGTACCTGCTTGCAGACTCGCATAAGGCCAAGCTTCTTGTGAATGCGTTTGTAGTTGTGGGGGTTCAGATCTAGAAGAACAGGAATATCGTCGAAGAAGTATGTGTAGATCTGAATGCGCACTTCGGCGGGAAGAGACAAGAAATGAAACGGCGAAGCAGGGACCCGACGCTTCGGCTTGTTGAAAGGTATGAGAGGGACATCGATAGTGAGGTCGGCGAGACTAAGTGCGTTCACATCCTCTTCGGTAACGGTATCAGGTGGAGGAGTCGCAGGCGTTTGACTCGAGGAAGGCATGACGATGCGTATTGAGCTCGCTGTTCGAGTCGGTGGCCGAGTGGCCGAGCTTTTGCTCCCACGTCGGACCATATTGAAGATGTGTTGTGAAGGTGTTTAGGTTCGAAGTGGCAAAGAGAAGAATTTCTTCAATCAGCATCGATATCAGCAGGAAATCGTCGAACGTTGAGTAACGATTAGGAAGTCCGATTATAAGGTTAACAAGTTTTTAGGATTGTTGAGTTAATGTGGAAGAATGACAGGTATCATGAGAAGTGCCATGGCGGTAACAATTGACGAAACCCTCAGGCGGCGCGAGCGGCATCCATTGTAGTCTCGGGTAGGTAGCTAGTCGGAATAAATTGGCGAGGCCCGGAGAATTGAACTAGATTGTGGCGAATGATGCAGAAAAGTTTATCTATTGTTTTATTGGAAAAGATGCTCTAAAACTCGGCCATAGACATGAATAGAATGAGCGGAGTTGAGTGAATGGTGGCAGCAGTTATAGAATATTGTTTCACATCCGTCAACTGGAGGGTCTGGCTGAATGACAAACATCATGGAGGGGCTGTAGAGGGGCTCATGATCGGAGCGCAACCGGAGAAATGTCACGTGAAACAAGACGATCGAGCACAATGACGCCATCGGTTTATCAAAAGTCCGTGACATCAGCAGCGGCTAATCCACGCTTGGACTCAACGAAGCTCCACTTTGTCTAGAACCGTGCGATTTTTTTCCATGGCCGACGGCGCGATACTATGGCGGAGCATCAGACCAACTTCGTCAAGCTTCACGTCAGTACCCTAGGCCATTGAAGCTCGACTCTTCACCATCGACTACCACCAAGAATTGCTCCGGTCCTAGCGGTATAACTCCCCTCCCTTCACCATGCTATCCAGAGTGGCCCAGGCTTCGCGCTTGGGCTTGATGACATCTCGTCTGTCACGGCCCGTCGCAACTCCTTTCCGAGTCCTCCCCGCTGCTGCTCCTCAGTTTGCGTCACCACTTCGATCTTACTCCAAGCGTTCATCCGGCCAACCTCCCAAAGCTACGAAAAAGAAGCCTTCCGAGGCGCAAAATGATGCCGAACCTGCCAAGACGTCAGAACAGCCCACCGAGAATGACGTTAACAAGGCTGGCGAACAATCTCCCGAAGCTCCTAAGGAGGGGGAGCAAATACCTTTCCACAAGCTCCCTGATCTGACCCAGGGTATTCCTTCGACACTCTTTGAGGAAATGGGAGGTGACAAGAAGAAGGGTCAGCAGGCACTACAAGAGATGGAGGAGGCAGAGTCTACTGGTGGACGGGATCGATCGGAATATGTTTCGACCTCTGAGCGTAACCGCAAGTGGTGGACGAGATTTGCGCTTGTTGCGACAGCTGCCGGTGGTACTCTAAGTCTCTTGTACATGGGTCGCAACTGGGAGGATACTATTGAAGCCGAACGTCATTCTGATATTCCTAATGGTCCTGCTCCCAGCTTGTGGTGGAAGCGGGCCAAGGCCCGTATGACCGAGTCTGTCACTTACTACCAGGAGCCTGCATTTGAGAAGCTACTCCCCGACCCCGATCCTACTTTCGAGCGCCCTTACACTCTTTGTCTGAGCTTGGACGATCTCCTCATTCACAGCGAGTGGACTCGTGAGCATGGTTGGAGAATCGCCAAGCGGCCTGGTGTGGACTACTTTATCCGATATCTCAGCCAGTACTACGAGCTAGTTCTCTTCACCTCCGTCCCCTACGCCACTGGTGAGCCCATCATGAGGAAATTGGATCCCTTCCGATTGATCCTGTGGCCTCTTTACCGAGAGGCTACCAAGTTTGAGGATGGAGAGATCGTTAAGGTAAGAATGTTTTACACTCACCACTTTGCATGCGCTGACTGTTTAGGACCTTTCATACCTCAACCGTGACCTGTCAAAGGTGATCATTATTGACAGCAACGCCAAGCACGTCCGCAATCAGCCCGAGAACGCCCTCATCCTCGATCCCTGGAAGGGAGACCGTAACGACAAGGAGCTTGTCAACCTCATTCCCTTCCTCGAGTATATCCACACCATGCAGTACTCCGACGTTCGAAAGGTCATCAAGTCTTTCGATGGCAAGCATATCCCCACTGAGTTCGCTCGTCGTGAGGCTATCGCCCGCAAGGAGTTCCAAGCCAAGCAGCTTGCTCACAAGCACAAGCACGGCTCTGGTGTCGGAGCATTGGGCAACATGCTCGGTCTTAACCCTAGCAACATGAGCATGATGGTATCTCCCGATGGCGAGCCAAACCCTGCCGAGGCCTTCGCGCAAGGCAAGATGTTGCAAGATGTTGCCCGCGAGCGTGGCCAGAGGAACTATATGGAGCTTGAGAAGCAGATCCGCGAGAACGGAGAGAAGTGGCTCAAGGAGGAGGCCGCGATGATGGAGGCAGCCCAGAAGGAGGCTATGAACAGCATGATGGGTTCTTTCTCCGGCATGTTCGGTGCTGGCAACCCTCCTGAGAAGAAGGCTTAAGCGGGGCGATCAGCGAGGTGTAAGCACATCTCCACTAATTAATGTCTTTGTAATTTTTACGCCGGGTTGAGAAGACCTATTACCATCACTTCCAGGATTGGAGAAGGTCTATACAAAAAGCATAACGGATGAGATGGTCCTTGGGGATTCGGGTATGGGTCGGACTGTATGGGACGAGGGAAGGGACTTGTATATTAGGTGTTTGTTGGGGATGGTTATGTATCAATATGAAGTGAAAAGTACTTTACGAGCTTACTCGTCGACGATATCACGTCTTCAATATCAAGGTTCATGTAGTGAACTATGCTATCAGGTGGGTAGCCTCTGTCGTTCGCTGGGTAAGACCCGACTAAAGTTATGGCTTTTATCGCCGAACTGCGAGTGGGCGTTTGAAGCCCAGATCCGGGCAATTGCACTTGAATGCTGATAAGAGAAGTATGGTAGACAACAATCAGGGGAACATGGCCTACAGCGCCTCAGATCATTGGAGCGAACTTTCCGAGGGATTGAACCGGGTGTCATTCGTGAATGTTGTTTCTGATACTTGTGGACATTATCTCTCCATTCAAGTGCTGTGGCAGACCCAACATCTTATTTCATCTCTGCATCGCCATACTGTATAGATTTGGTGATTCTCTTCTCTAACCTTTACTGATTTCCTATAAGGAGAGCTTCACCCAGGCAACTGACCCATTCTCAACACTCTGCTACTGAAGTACTGAAGAGTATTTTCTTGGGGCTTCAACATGGATATCTGGAACGATTGATTGATACACCGAAAGGTATACGTGTGTCGTTTCTATTGCAGATGTTGTCCAGAAGATGGCGTATCTCAGTAAAATTGGACGTTTGAGTTTTCCGGGGTAAGGGAGCTGAGACTCAGCCCGACCACGAGTACCTTCATTGCTGGAGCAATGAAATGGAATATTGATTTGAACTGTTGATGATCTGCAAGCTATTGTTAGCCTGTATATCAGAACGTTACCACTAAGATCACCGCAGAGATCACGACAGCGAGGTCTACACGCATTGTTCATTTGTTTATTTCCGGAGTTGCTTTCGATGGATATTTACTTTGATAGTAACCCCGTCGAACGTTCATACTGCACGATAATGGCCAATGTGTAGGTTCTGAAGTGCCGATGCCCCCCCGGCTAGAGTTCACCACAAACTCCACGGTATCTTGGAGTCCAACATCACATCCATTCAACAACTCTATGAAACGTATACTTCTATCTCAACAAACTCGCCTTCTTTCATAAAAGGCCGGAGTTTCCCCAGTTCTATGAAGTATTCCTCACCTCAAAATATCATAAATCACATTCCAGACTTTCTTCAAAGGTATAACCATCTCCACGTATCATGGTTAGATCTCAAGCTAACTCCATCTCAGTCCTGTAACAACCACACCCATTCCTCTCCCAACCACGAACAACTCGGCCAAGATGTGTTGCCTCTTTCCCGGACTGTTCAAGTCCAAGGAGGACAAGGAGATGGACAGAGAAGATGACCGAGTGAATCCGAACAGAAAGCGGCACCCGAGAGCCAGGGGCATTTTCGAGAAAAAGCCCCAGTTCGACGAGGTCTATTACCCTGCTTTGGACCTGGGATCCAATGGGCGCCCGAACAGCAACATCTCTCCCAGGGGCACTGAATACTGAGTTCAGGTCAGTCTTGAAATACTTTGGGGTCTTTACCAATGCTAATATTTGTGTTCTGTCAGTGCCAAGAGTTGAGTGAGGTTTTTGTCGGGAGGGAGATCTGCCTGGTGTCGAAGCCCAGGCGTTTTGTGTGGCAGTTGTCCTGTTTGCAGGTGGCTGCTTGTACTCATAGGGTTGGAGTTTTGGGTTGTTTTCGCTTTGAGACCAGTATAGAGTTGGAGGTTTTATGGCTATACCAATACATACATCTTCAAATCAATTTGTGTTTTTGTCTGGTGAGAATGGACAACGCTATCTCGCCGAACGTGTCCTCCAGTCCCAAGTCCTAACCCGATAAACCACCAATTGTCTCTTCGAAAAGACTTGCTACGAGCGCATGGACTTCCTTCACCGGATGGTACGAGTCGAAGAACAAGTGTTTCTCGGAGTCGCTACATAAGTGCCTTGGTACCCCCTCGCTGGAGTACACACCAGTAAGGCACGCTGTGGGCGGGTTCACGTATTCCTTCTTGATACCATACGCCTTCGGGTTGGAGGTGATGTTCTGAAACAAACCGCCTACGTCTACCAAAGCTGTTTTGATGTATCCAGAGTATGCAGCAGCGATGTTCTTCAAACCCTGGGTCAAGTCGCTGCTGAAGACTTCTACACTTGGAATGTTGTAGTCGGAAGAATTGTATGTAGCTGGGAAAGTTGTCACTCTGAGATAGTTGGCTAGGATGATGGTCTTGGCTCCTGGATACACGTTAGTAAGTTAAACTAATAGGGTTAGAGGGAAGCGTACCAGCTTGAAATAGCCGGTTGACGTTCTCGTTGATTAGACTAGTAACTTGTCCTCCCGTGATGCTGGTGTTGAAGAAGATGTCATTGACGCCGATCCAGTGAACGAAAATGTCTCCGGGCCGAGGCTCATCCCACGACAAGAAAGACAGGACCTGATCTGAGGCTGAAGGGACCTCAATGTCCGATGCAGAACCTGTGCCTCCAGCCACAAAATCATTGTTGGTCGTTGCTCCACCAGTTGCAAGATTTACAAGCTCGAGATTGAGTTTCTTTGCCACCAAATCGTTCCACTTAGGCCCATTTCTACGATGGATTCAGCAAACAGATAATATGTAGGAACAAGGGAGACCCACGAGAAAGAATGACGGTAGTAGGCGGGATCTACAGGCCAAGATCCGTTGCTGGCTATCCAAGAGCCATTTCCGTTATCGCTGAAACTGTCACCAAAAACGATTAAACGAGAAAACGAGGCATCGTTGAGCACAGTGGTAGGAAATGCGTATGCTGGAGAAACTGCGCAAAGGTATATAAACCAGGTCTTCAGCATTTTGACGGTAATGCTGTAGGGCTGTTGTGAAGGGATGAAATTTTGAAGCGAAGGTTAACCTCGGTAGAAGTCTACTGTGGATGGAGATGTCTTGTATTCATATAAACCAAATATGCACACCATAGCATCAAACTAGAAAGTTTATCCGCTTCGGAGGAGCTTATCGCAGTAAGATTACGAACATTCCTCGATAATGAGACAATTCTCTGATTTCTAATCTATGTAAGCTGATCTGTGCTTTAAATCGTGGTTATCAGTACTTTCGCAGCCCAAGTGAAAAGGTTGTAAGCGGAATTAGATCTCCGATTCATCGGCGGAAGTGATCCCAGGTACCGTATCAGTACCGACCAAGACCTAGCCAAATACCCTCCTTCGAAGCTCCTGTCTCATAGCCAGCGCCATATGCTGGGTCCTCTCAACAGCACCACGATTCTCAACCGCTCGTCGGTACAAGTAATTGATACATTCCTGCACAGAACCCCAAGGCAAACATTTGTAAATCTTTGGCGTCTCCGCAGTATTCCTGCCCTCTTTGACAGCTTGATCATAATCTTGTAGTAGTTTGCAACTCAGCTCGTCAGCCATGCCCATGATCTGAGCGCACTTCATGGAAACTGTAGGCAGGCCAGCCTCGATGCGACTTTGGTGAGTACGAAGTGCCCTTTGCGCACTCTCCGCGTTGTGCGTAGCCAGGACTAGAGCAGCATCCGGAAACTTGGAATTCGGAGCTCCATGAGGCATGCGCTGGGAAATAAGCATATCTGCAATGTCGTTATATGAAGCATCTGTGTCTTCTTTGGTGTCGTGAATCAAGGCTCGGATTTCATTCTCGATGTACGCACCGCGGACAAGCTTGATGCCCACAGTCCAGCCCTCTTGAGAAGCCAATTGAATATGGCGTTGTGCGTTTTGTCTTGCGCCTTTGAGATAGGCTTGGATGGTGTTGTAGACGAGGGCGTTCCCGTTTCGGTTATGCTGACGCATGAGCTCAATAGTCCAGTCGTCGAGAGTAGGCTGCATGGCTTGTTGCTCTGCATCAATCCAGAGTTGACAACCTCTTTTTTGCGTCTCGTTGCAAATATCGTTCAGAGCAGCATGTAGGTAACTGTTAATGGGAGACCCGGATTGTAATGCGTCCACGGCAATGGGGCCAGCTCCAGTCACTCTGCGCAACATTAGTCAAAACCAGTATCGATGAGAACGCGAATTGCTTACTTTACTGCCAACAAGTCCCCTCTCTCAATCATATCCAAGGTCTCAATATTACCCCTCTTCCACTCATCAATCATCTTGTAACACTCATCAGGGTAATCCTCGATGCCAACTTGTGGAAGTTTCACATTAGGGTCCAAAACTACATCTTTCGAGTACCCAAGGATAATGCCATGAAATCCTAGATTCTTGATACTATTAACAGTATTGATGACTTCAGGAATGCTATTTCCTGCGCAAAAGTGGTTGTAGATAGTCCACTGAAGAATCCGGCTTAGAACGGGGTTCTTATCTGGATTTAGTAATGCTGAGTTTGACTGTGTGATGAGTGCCATGAAAGCGAGGGAAGGTCGCAGTAGCCATCGATTTGACATCACTGTTGTCAAAGCCACGGAGCGAAGAAGAACCCCTGTAGGTATCTTAGAAAGTGGTGATGATCCATCTGTGATTGTTGTTTGTACAGGTCTCAATGGTGGTCTGAATGCTGCATGTGTGATCTTTCTCGTGGAGTGTCGAGCAAAAAAGGTAACAGACAAGGGCATCAGTTGCCCGTGACGATGGATGGTAGCCTTCGAGAGCATGTTGGTCGTAATACTAACTTTAAAGTGATGTAGGGGATTATGGGCAATGGATCAAGGTAAGCATGATTATATATCTTCAAAAGCATAGTACCACTATCGTATCCCGCCGACTATCTTAAGTACTGTCCAGCCCCTCATGAATACGTGTATCGAAGATAATCGGAGGATAGTCCCGATCCTCTAAAATAAACCACGGGGAAGAAACCACCCCGCGTGATGTTCCCACCGATGAGCGATAGGTTATCGTGGCAATGCATTGGTGCTACTCCGGTTGATAGTTACCGATTCAGTGGTTGGAGAAAGAAGACCAGTTGGGAGATGGACATGGCGCTAGTCTCGATTGCATACAAGATGGTGTCTGAGCTGTCACATCAGCGAGATATGTCGTCGGAATGTCCCTCCGACTATACACCCCACTTCGTAGAATCAAATGAGAAAGCTCAGGCGGCGCAATAGGACCCTTGACCTATCATATAATTTCCAATCTTGACTTGACTGACACGGTTACCTAAGGCTAAATTCTGCCATTAGCATACGTACGGCTTACATATCGTGATTGTGATGTAGCCGGGCTTTGAAAGGCATGCATTGTGGTAATGTCTTGCATTCTTTTCTAATCATTTAAAGTACGTACGAGATAATGGATGTCCCAGGTAGCCAGACGATCTTAAACATAGTTGTTAATATTAATTGATTTGTTAGATAATTATGATACTTAGTTTCTATTCTATTGGGTGTTGGTTTCCTCCGCCAGAATACCACAGCCCAGCCTCCTGAAGTTGTGTTCATCACTTGACCGCGATCTGATCGCAGTCATAAATGAAGACCTGTGTGTGTTACATAACACAGTGGATAGAAGCTGAGTCTAGATCACTTGTGGCGTTGGCAATTCTGGCCTCGAATGATCTGTACCGTAATAATGGGTTTTCTAGATTAACTATTACTTAATCATAAATTATTACCTAATCGTTAGCTATTGCTTAATCGTAGAAACGGATTCATTCCCGGTACCATGGAATAGTTCCGCCTGTCTAGTTAATCTTGTGCACCAGTGATTAGCGAGGAGATACAAGAGGAGGTGGCGTCAGTAGCCCTGGATAGCTTCCATCGAGGCCTGTGCTACGTATCCTTCGCCTATTCTGACGGCGGCGAACTCTTGCTGGAAGGAATTCAGCACTGGAATAAGTCCATCGCTTGTATTTCAGGTAAAGACGAGTAAGAGTAGCCATCAGTGTAGATAGTATTGATAGTTTGGATGAAAAGACCTTGTTAAGCATTTAGATTTGTGTTCTCAACCTTTTGGTACATGGCTGACAATCGTTGCTGATCGAGTCCTATCTCGGTCCATATCCTGGAGACACTAAATAAAGATGATACGAATCACCCGAACGGCATTGAACGCTTGGCAACCCCAGCATTTCCCCATCCCTGATGTGGAAATTCAGCGCGTACACTTGTTCCAATGCCGAAGGTGGGAACACATTAAGCTTTTACCCCGTGGTCCTTTGTCCTTTCCACTCCGCAAAACCGCGAGTCAGCTCAAGACCAAAGCAGCTTAGTTGCACATCGCTTGTTTGACCAAGCTCTCTAGGCAAACTCTACTCTACCAACCGTTTATGCCACCCCGCGCATTTAACTTTGCACTTGCGGGGGACCCTTTGCGACCTTGGTTCAGCTGTCAGAACATCTTGGCTGACAACATGTCGTCTGGCCAATCTAACCCAACGGACGGGCTCCATCTTCAAACGCCCTTGTCTTCAGGGTCTGTGATTTAATCAAATTGGGCATCCATCAATGTCGTTCTGACTCGGGATCAGGGGTTTTCGGATACGTTGACGACATGGGGAGTGTGCCGATCGACCCAGCCAAGATGTTCACTTAACTCCCTCCCTGCACCACGTTGCTTTTTCCCGTAGCCCTTTGTCATTTTTCCTCCATAACTATTCTGACTTGCATCGATCGACAATGGCGGCCGTACCAGTCTTTTTCGAGCTGAGTTGGTCTATCCTCTGTACCATATGCATCGGTAATGTGGCCCTCGGCTGTCTCGTGTGCGGCATCACCAGCTGGACGCTCCTCGCCGCTGTGCCCATGATCTCGTCTGCGGCTGGAGCGATTGCCAATGGACTTTGTTACTATGTCTACTATCAAGACCATCCTCCTATGTACACCGCCATCGCTTCGGTATTCAGCGACGTCTTCTGGCTGGTACGACCTCGTATCTCAATTGGTGGTATTTGAGCTGACGTCAACTAGGTGCAAGAAGCTGGACTTCTGTTCTACAGTTACATCATCCTCAAACGAGTCCTTCGAGGTCTACGGTGGAGGGTCTTCTACTCCCTCTTCTGGACAGGCATGGGCGGTATTCTCATCGTTCGCATCGTCATCATCACCTTCCGTGTACGCTCCATTATGAACGGCAACCAAGATCTCCTAACCACCATCAACCACATTCACATTGCATACTTTGGACTCATCGCGACGCTCGAATGTATCAGCGCCTACTTCCTCATGGTTCTCTTCACCTCGGCCCGAGCCTCATCCGCCGAGATTGCGCGCAGCGGAGGTCTCTTTACATACCTGGCTCGAAGCACAGAGATGAGAGTCGCGCTGCTGGCGCTACAGGGCACTCTTCGCGCCATCACACATTCATTCAAGACAGCTGGTCAGACGGCGGAGAACATCGCCACGCAGCTCGACCGCTTTTTCTACGCAGTCTTTTGCCTATACTCCATGGTTCTTTAGTAAGTCCCGTTTGTTCAACTTTATTCGGAAGTAAACTAACATTAGCAGCATCGACTTGCTTTCATCCAAGCTCAAGTTCAGTGGCACCCAGGACTACCCTTCCTCTCGCGATCGCTATCCACATCAGAGTAGCCACCACGGTCGATTCACTTCAACACAGAAAGACGACTTTGCTGAGAATAGAACTGAGCACGTGGTGGGAATTGATGGAGGTACTCGTACACGCAAGTCACGCAATGAATCGTCGGAGCATATAATCGAGGGTAGTTCCTCGCAAGGTGGCTCGATCAACTTGGAGGATATGGATCTGAAGGGTAATGTTATCAAGAAGACGGTTGAGTTCAGAGTGGTTTGAAATTCCCTAACATGTCTTTGTATAATACCCTATAGCCTACTTACTGCGTAGATCTTCAATATTAGCCCCTTGGGGTAAATTCTTTGTCACCCGTGTCTCGAACTCGTGCTTGATAATAGCCTACCGTGTAGACTCAATAAAATCACCACGCCCCGTGGATCTAAGGCACCGACTTCAGAGCATATCAATTAGGCGTTTTGATGGAAGACGGTTATAAAAATAGTTTACTGCTGACTCAAGTCACCTTCCCGCATTCGTAGCCATTAAGAGCTGGAGTTAATTAGTTCAATAGTCTAAATTATATCGACAGGATGTGGTGAGTTTACCGAGTCTACACTGCACTTGACTCTGACAGTAGCTTGAGCGCTGGTCGACAATCCATCGACCTGTCAACTGAAGGCTGAAAGCTGCTCAGGTAATTTCATCATGTCTTGTTCTTTCAGAATGACTCCCCTGATCGTACTTAACCCCCACACTTTCACCGTTCTGCCGTCTGTGGTCGCTATAAGTGCGTCATCATCATCCAGTGTTAAGTTTGGCCTACCCCATGCTGGGCCCTGGGGTGACAGACCACGCCTGTCCCTTGAAAACTAGACCCCCCTCCTGCCTGAGTTGCTCTGGATCAGTATAAACACACAGGCCGATGCCTTCGCTACTGAGTTGGAATACGCGGAAGACGACATAAATCTCGGAATGGTCTTCGGTGTGGTGAATTTGTTGCATCTTTACAAAGTCAGCCCATGATCGAAACAGTTATCGTTCGGATACTTACCATCTGGTACTGCTTGCCACTCATGTAGAATGGGGTACTACAGGGCCCAGTCGTAGTCTTGACTTCTATTAAATATCTAGGCCGCGCCTCATGCCACTCATCGTGATCAAGATAGCCACAGCCGATCAGGGTATCTGTCAAGTGCCCTTCAACGTCGAAATAGACTAAATCGGAGGTTTCCCTCCCTCTCCAAGCCTCTAGATTTGCGTAGTCTGGGTGGATAGTCACGTACGATCTGATCGTGCTTTGCCAATTCTCATGGTTCCAACTTGGCATATTCAGACACGACAGGAGTTCAAACACCTATGCAAATACTTCAGTTAGCATCGAGAACCTGCGACATATAGGTGAGATCACTTACATATAACTCTCCTGCAGCCCCAACTTTCTTGTCTCGCTCCAGTTGACTAGTTGACCGAAATAGTCCCATGACGCCTAGTCCGTCGAAACTCTCGTAAGCATTTGCACCGCTGCCAGGTAGAGCGTTCCGTAAATCGCTCATATTAAACGACCCCCTGGATGGGAAGGCCGCATTCCGGGCTTTTTCAATAACTTTGTCAAGAATTACGCGATATCTAGCGTCCTCGAAAGATTGTTGCTCAAACGGTAGGGTTATAGCCGATGGCAGGTTTGGGGGCACTTGGTCGCTTGGGTGGTGTGATGACCGTGGTGAGCCAGAAAATAAAGGTAATTGAGTTGAGTGATGCACTCTTCCTGCAGGAGGCTCAGATGACATCTGGCTCCGCTGAGAGATGCTCTCGACCTGTGTCTCAGAGAGGCTTCCTTCTGGCATAGTTGCGAACAACCCAGCATATGGTGACGTACCAACATCCGTCGGGGAACGACTAGGGGTTAGTTGTTCCGAGGAAGTATCATCAGTGTCGAGGAGACCGTCAAACGGTCGATGTTCTTGGTCTTCCTCCTCTGGGCCTTCTGCCTCGGGCTCCTCTGCTTCGCTTCTATTGTCTTCTTCATCTTCGTTTTCGAATGACACTTGGAAGATCCCTTGATCATCAAGAACGTCATCTAAGACGAATCGTTCACTTGCAAAAATTGCAGTCAACACCTTGACTGCGTCTGTTTCGGCTGGTCCCTCGTTAGAACTCTTCGTCGGCCGCATCAGCCACGCCGCGAGTTTCCTGGGAAGGACTGAGCCGAAACAGAGCTCTTGCGTTCTGCGATCCTTCGGGACATAAATCGTGAGGTTCCCTGTCGAGTCGTCGATGTGCTCGTTTGCGGTTGCTACTGGAATCTCGAAGGGCAGTCTGTTTTGGAAGATCTTCAACACAGATGATATTCTTTCCACCTCGACGACTCTCATTGTTCGAAGCTGCTTATAGAGACCGAGCGGATCATCCACAAATCGAGGACTATTGAAAGTAGCTGCGACACTGCATGATGAATACTTATCAGCATCTCGAAAACAATCAAGAATAGAAGCAAATGCACTGCCTATCAATACGTACCGAACAATATGGTAAGCCTTGCGTTTGAGGTCTCGGTTAGGTGTAGAGATCGGACGCTCCGATTCACTGGAGATGAAAGTAGTTTCTTCAACAGAGTTAGACAAGTATCGGTCTTGAAGTCTCAGCCAATCGATCAGTGGTCTAAGGCGGCGGACGTCTTCCATCCCAAAGTCTAAGAGAGCAATCTTGTCACAAAAGATCGTCCGCAACTTGTCTCGATCTCCAATGGCGAAGTCGACGCTCACAGAGCTCAAAACGACAGTGCCGGTTGGGTACCTGACCGGAAAGACCTTGGCCTGTCTGATTGGCTCCGGATCCAAATATGTCGTTTCTGTTTGCAGGAGACCATTGAGTGACAAAAGAGCCACCTTTATCTCTTCCATGTTGTCCCCGGCTGACTGCCGCAGTTCATCGTAGACCATCTGCAAGGTGAGCAGCTTCACACCTAATTTGCCGACAAAAAAGCTCTCATAAGCTTCCCAGCACTCATCTAGGATAGCTTTACCACGGATGATTGTTTCGCTGGACCACAGGCAATCCGAGACCATGTACCAACCTGACTCGCCATGTCGCGTTTCGCAATATATGAGGGGGGACTCCTCAAATGCAGCCCTGTTCTCGCATTAGTCCCACGTAAGAAATAATCTCTCCCATCCCGAAACCAGCTGCGGACGTACTTCAAATCCGACAAAGGTATTTTTGACTCATGCAAGTAATCGTAGATTTTCTGCACGGAATCGACTCCCTCGCAACCTTCATCCCGAAGATGGTCCAGCTCAGTCACCAGGTCGTCCAAAGACGCATCTCGGATCTGAAGTGTTCCCACAAACAGATTTTCGATATTCCTGAATGTCTCGTTATCCATCCTTTCCACATAGAGAGTCCTAAGAGATTCAAATGTATCCATATATGGTGGCGCGACCCATAAACTCGACGAGGATGTCGTCCATATAGTAAAATCCTCGTAAGGGGCGATAACACCTCCGTCTTCGAAAAATTGCCTATTGACAAATCAATTATAATTGACACCTGCGTATATCTCCGAATACTAACGTAATCTTGCGTCTTGCATCTGACCCATCAATGATGACCGCAAGTTTGGCGTATATGGCGACGTACAAGTCAAACACCTTTTGTGTTTGGCCATTGGAAGGAAATTTTGGCCATGATCGCTCAACACAGCGAAGTACTTCGAGCAGAAAATCCACGCTATCGTCTTTACTGACTGAGAAGTAGTCGCTCAGAAAATTCCATTTTGATCCAACCAGTTCGGCCGTGTCTGATTCCTCAATTCTGAGGAAGGGAAACTGTTCAGGATACTCCATGTAGCGGTTGACAAGCTCTCTCAAAGCTTTGAAGGGAAGCCAGGTTTCCTTCAGCTTGAGTGAAAAGCCGACCCCGCAGAGGTTCTTGGCAGACAGATTTTTAATCTTTGATCGAAGGGTCCGATGTCTCACCAAAACAGATTTCTCGTGTAACCAGAGATACTCAAATAATCCCAAGAACTTTTCTGGTCGATGCTCATGGATATACAGGAAGGTGTCTGATAAAGCGCGTTCGTCTTGTGACACAAGTCTCAACCGTTCACGTATACGAATAGAGTTGCAGAGCCAACTCACCCAGCTTGGGTGTAATAAACTCGGCTTTTCTGGGGTGCGCTTCATGTGTTTCGAGTGCAAAAAGTCCACGAATAAACCTGGTGAACCCCCTTCGGCAGCTAAAAGGCTTGCAGGACTGTACGCATGGTGTGTTCCGGGGAGATATATATCCGTCTCATGCGGATTTTTTCGTGTCCAAGCGCCAGTGAAGACCGTTACTTTCGTGTAGTCTTCCTGCGCGTGTTTTTCGGGCTGATGGGTCAGATAAAGGAAGCTCAAATACTCTTTTACGTCTTTGAAGGGCAAGGACTTCGACTTGAATGATCTGAGGATCGATGCCCTGACGTCGTCATTTGTGGCCTCGCAGACACCTAGGAGTTGGAATAAGGTGCTTCTATCCGAATCATTGGATGCGTCAATGGCGACAACTTTGAGGTCCAAGGAGTTAGGGATGTTGATGCCCCCCGTCGTTGGGAAATACACTGGTCCAGATGTAGTCGATGTCCACGTTCCGGATCTCAAAGGGAGCAAAGGCAATGCCTTCAGTCTCTGTTGTTGAGATGGTGAATTCTTTGAGTATTTGGAAAGCGAGCGTGCTAAAGCAGAGTGCCATTCATCGGTTGTGTTTTCTCCGTGTAATTTGGAGTTAGGACTGCGAAGATCAGTTTCCAGCAAGTCGAGAAATGTTAAAACATCCAGTCGCTCTAGCCCATAGCCTTTAAGAATGTTTACTGCCCTTTGAGGATATTTGGGCGAAAGATATAGGTCTTTGGTGGAGTCGTCGAATAAAGGACGTCCTTCCGCATCCTTTGCATTACTGGAAAGAATGATGACATCGCCTAGCGTGCGCAAGTCCATTCGACTACGCGATCTCAAAACTGGAGTTTTTTTGACCAAGCTTCGTATCCCCTGATCTAAGCCAGACCAGAATGTATCGGAACTAGCATTTGGAGATGGGAGGAACATGGGCCAGTTGTAACAGAGCGTGGGATGCTTGCAGAACTGTAGAATCGCTTCCAAGAATGCGGATGCGATCCAACCACGAAGGTCGAGATTCCTCCGTGATGTGGTAACAATATCTTGTCGATTGGCGTTCGTATCAAAGTCGGAATGGATCAAAAACTAGAATCGATTAGTTACGTCTACCATTTGGCGCTGAAGGGAACCAACCTTGTAATCGGACCTCCTAAGAGGTAAAAATGCGAAAAGATCTTGGTTTCTGCGGGTAATAAGTGGCTCGGAGTCGTCGGTGATTGGAAAAGCCAGAACGACTTCAGCTTTGGAGGAAGATCCCTTGGCCTCTTCGGTATCAGAAAGCTCACGATTGTCACTCCTGGCCAAGTTGGTCGCCATTTGTCTTGTTATGTGATAGACTTGACTTTGAGTAGTCTCGTCTTCACGATCATCAGAGGTTGTTTCCAGAGACACGCAGTACTCGTCGATCTTGTGCTTGCGGAAGTATCTTGATCGCTCCAGTTCGTCGTTCTCGTCATAGAACTCCAAGCTGATTTTCTCAAGCTTGCGGAGGAAGAGCAAACAGGTTTCCTGTAGATCATCAAATTGCATGGAGATGATCCTCTTCAGATGCTGGATATCATCGGGGTCTCCTTGGTCGTGAATGTATAGTGTCGTGCGGGTCAGAGGACTGGGAATGGTCTCAGCTGCACTCACCCAGATGGGTCTGACCATGCCTATACCAGGGTCCGTCTTCTTGTGCCGGAACTCGAACGAGAAATTCCCAGACTGAATATGAACTCTAGATGCAGCAATAAATACGGATTTGAAGCCGATACCTTTGGCGCCGATATATCCGTGAGAGGCTGACTTGGTACTTTGTCCGACAGCGCAAATAGCTTGTACATCCGGCTCTTCGAAGCCGTCTTCGTTGCACTCGACGACGATTTTATTTGGATATATCTTGAAGGAGACAAAAGGCTGCGCTTTTGCTTTGCGAGCCTTCGTGAAGCTGTTGTCCTCTGCGTTCTGAAGAAGTTCAAAGACAAACCGAGCACCGCTGCCGTATATCTGCTTTGCCAATCTAGCAGATGATTTGAGTAGGTGCAATCAGAAACTTGGCCCATACACTTACATCTTGACCGAGTGTGATACCGCGCTTTCCATCGCTAGCCAATTTTCGTCAATATCCCGACGGTACTGAGCATTGAAACTTTCGATATCGTCCATCATTCTCTCGTCCAGAAACCCATACTTTCTAGTCAGCCGTCTCACGATCTGCTCCGCCTCCTGTACGGTCGTCATGGCTGACAAGTGATAGAGGGTGATTGCGTTTGCTTTTTGCGTGAACGAGGATCTTTGACTACACGATGACTGGCCAGCAGATGAGGTTTTTGATATTTTCTCGGGCAAGAGGGAACAAAGAGGGGACAGAAGTCTTCAAAGATAGACAGGTCATGGGAGAACAGGCTGAGGCATCTCCGGCCACCCTCGTCTAGTGCGATGACCGTTCTGCATGTTGGTCACAGCATCCTGGTTTGCTAATTTCAGCTCACACTGCATGTCAGTGGCACATCGTGATCGGCGCGTAGACATGGGACGATCAACCTATTCAATACGGATGCTAAACAGAACTGTTTAGCAATCAGATGGCGGCAGTATAACCTACTCTCAGAGATCCATGTCCATTTTTGTACGTGTGTCCGTTCACATTTGAGCTATTAATGGTGAGAGAGCTAGAACAGGAAATATGGTTCCTACCATGGTGTCTTTTGGCCCGAGCTCCCGCGGCGATAGGATGGCCGTAGCTATTGGCTATAGAGCGACCTCATCCTTGCATATTGACAGGGTCCTGAAACCGTGGGACCAACACACCAGCAAGAGGGTCCTTCTTTCACACGGTAGCTGGCTAGCTGGCTCTTGTGCTTTCGTCAATATGTTCTAACAATCATAGTATGATCAGATGCGGGTTAGCCTTCGTGTTTAAAGGACAATCTTGCGCCATGACCCCTACTCGGCGACGAGGTGTTGACGAATCTGCCTTGTACCGGCCCATTTGGTCGAGCACAACGTAACGATTGAAATTGGAGAGTCACTGACATCCCTCTCATTCCAGGATACAGTCATCATCGTCATATTCTCTGTACATAAGACGATCGCGAGGTATAGACATTAACCTCAGGGTACTGGAAATTGGTTCTAGGTATTATAATCTATATCGCTTCTAAACTAATTTTACATAACAGCTGTCCGTTGTCTATATTGCTTCGTGACGGATTCCTCAGCGGCAATATTCGATAGCCTTTCTTCAAGTTATCAACTCTTGCCAAACCTGAGCTGACTGGTACACCAGGTGCAGTTTTAACCGCCCATCGCAAAAAGGTCAGGTTGGAGTATTTCGTCTCAATGGATACAGTCAAGGTCTGGTCGTAGCAAATGTGCTGTTTAAGACGAGGTGCGGACGCAGTACGGACTCTTGGACTCAACACATCTGGTGCAAGTAACTCGATCTCAACATAGGCAGGGCCCATAGTCGACAGTTCTTGAATCCCGTGTGCAAGGAGAACATCAACTTGTAAATGAAAATTCTTTGCTTCTGGCTGTGCTTTGAGTACATAACCAGAACTTCCGTGGAAAAGGGCTTGGTTCAAGCTCGTATGGGGGTCGTCTGTCTGGTAATTCAAGGCCACCATCTGAACACCATGCTTCCAGCACTCGAGAGGATCGAAATTGGATGAGTCAAGGCGATTCGGATCTGGGTACACGCGAACCATATGGTTCATGTCTGTTGACCCAAGTGGTTGCTTGCTGTTGACGTGCTTCTTGAGATTTGTCTCGGAGACAGAATAAATAAAGTTTCGTGTGGTATTAAACTCTCCATGTCGAGGCAAACGTTTGCCTGCTCCGTAGACAGCCAAACTTTGCAAAAGATCCTGATTAGTTTGCTGTACGTCTTGAGTTGGCGCAAACTTGACTTTGAGTAGAATTTTGCCCCTCATTTGATTTGGTGACGGAAGTGTTTGCATAGATCCCTCCAGCGGCTCCTTCAACAGACTAGCACTAAATACCTCCACCATGATGCCGGCCATGATGTCTCTTTGAGATGGACTACAATGCACTTCTAGCGATAACCACAGAGGCAAATCCGATGCCGTGAAAGCATATTCGTTGATGGTAGCAACGACAGATCGAAAGCTAATGGACTTTGTCAAACTATATCCATGTTTGACGATGGGTCGCCCATCTCTGCCGTCCCAGCAGTCGATCTCCACCGACCGACATCCTTGGGAAAGAGTCTCCACATAGCCCGCAAGCTTAGAACGGGTGGCAACTTGGCGACCTAGAAGATACGTGTTATGAGAGCTGGAGATGAAGTACTCATTAATCGGACGATCTAGATCGTGGTTGAGAAGTTCGTCTCGGATAGCCAAATTTTCTGCTGATAAAAGATGCGCAGCTAGGTCATCGAGCGAAAGCTCTGTTGTTGGTCGAATATCAAGGCGAGACTCTTTTGAAGCAACGAGAGTGCTAGAAGAATCAGAGAAAATTGCTGCATCCTTGGAGATGATTCCTTTGCTTTCTCCCTGAACGTCTGCGAAAAACTCAGATAAGTCTTTAGATGCTATATCGGCCTTTTCCTGCGAGAAGAAGCTGGCCTCTCGTTTCATGATCATTTTCAACAAGAGACTTTTAGGGTCTAGCCGATCGTGTGGGGAGTATTTTGTAGCAGCTTCAATGTCGAGTGGCAGCGACATCTCAGTCTTTTGATGTTCAGCCAAAGATGGCCAAAAGCACTGGAAGAATTTAGTCAACAGTAGCACGTCCTCATCGATACCTGTAGTTTTGGCCTGGCAACTTCGGTGCGCGAGCATGACTAGGTTGAAGACTGTCGGAAGAAGAAAGATGCAGAACAGAACCATCAGGTGACCGCAGAGAATAATATAAGCCACCAGCATTCTACCTGAGTGACCAGCAATGCCGGGAAGGAAGCCTATGTTCAACGAGAACAACGCAAGCCTTGAAACAGGTAGAATGCCAGCAAGAGAGATGAAAGATGGAAGTCCAGTCCAGTATGTCATTGACATGAGTTGTGTTACCTCACACCCGAGAAGGATACCAATTTGCACGGCGGTATAGGTCTGCAAGCCTCCGATGACGCTCCCACGAAGAAGCATAAGCGAGAAGAGCACCAGCGCGTGGTATCGACGTGTTGATTTTTGATGTACCTCCAAAGCGTCTGGGTTTTGGACTATCAAAGATCCCATGTCAGAATCCTGGGACCAACTCCACCAGAAGCTCGCCAAAAGCAATATCAAGACCAACATGGCCATGATTGACGTTTGATACCCAAACACGTATCCTTGGTGAAATTGGTAGGTAGACCAAGCGCTGAGTGGTAGCATGAAACAACTGAGGAAGAGTCTTATCACCGTCCAGTATTGGTTCTTCAATTGAGATTGAAGACCTCCAAAACGTGAATCTGATCCTTTGCTGGCGTTTCTGGGTCTACATCTGATATATGTCGCGATATAAAGAAAGAAAAAGACGAAAAGTGAAAGAACAAGCGTATTCATCCAGCTCTGACGTTTGACCGGGGATCCAGTCATCTGAGTCAGTAGCTCCAGGCCTGGAGCACCAGTGATGGTCCCATTATGCTCGTAGATGCCATCCTGGACGCCAGCTCGTGGGTAAGGCGAGGTAGCCTCCACCACTCCTGCAGGCAGCATTAAAGTAGACCAGCTACAGAGACCGACCAGAGGTTGGAAGAAACCAGGGTATTGGAGGCTGAAGGAGCCTGAAAAAAAGATGAATTGGATATAAGCAAGAAGATCGATAGGACGCGCGATGCGAGTGTTTTTGAAATGAGTGGACTGGCTTTGTTGGACTGGCCAGCATGCCGCGATACAGGTTAAAATGAAGGTGGTGATGGGCAGCCACAAGCTGAGAAGTCGTATTGTTTTGGGAGCTGCAGGAGTTAGGACCGCTTTGACGCAAGAGAGTGTTGTGTGGTCTTGCGATGTTAGTTCCAAGGTTGTTCTGAACGTATCCAGTAGGGATGAGCGGTTGAATGTCGACGCGATGGTCAATCTTGCCCTTGAGCCCCGTCTGTCCGTAGTGTGGCAAGACCTGTTGACAACCTGCCCCGAGACGTGCTCCAAGTCGTGATTGTAGTCCAGAACAGCGAAGTCGGGTATGATATCCGCAGAGTCAATCTCGCAGGCATTTCGACCCAACTGCCCAACAACAACATCAAACCGCCAGTCAAAAGCATGTCTCCCTGGCACAACCGCGGCGCGAAAGCTGTCCGGAATGAGGGTCGAGGCATTGGCGCCATCAGAGCAGTCGATGAACTGTACGTATGCGGCATGACAGCCCGCTGCCAAGAGCATGCAGGGTGTGACTCTTGACAGCTTCATCTTCTATCTGCTTTCGGACATGGCGGATGTGAGAGATCAAATTGGGTAGCGGGTTGGTGGGGCTTTTTACCTGCTGGCTTTTTTCTCCCTCCCTAATTGCAACGCTAGTTACTCAGCGCGTGCTATTTATAGCTGAAACTACCAAGACATTGGCTATTTCTGGGATACGAGAGGGTGCTGGGTACTCCGTACTGCCCTGTAACTCAAAGTTTTGAGCATACAGAGTCTTGGAAACCAAATTCGAGTACACTTGATAAACACAATTATGGCGGTATACCCCATCAGGTACCGTTACTACTAGAGTCTGCACTTTATATCCTTACTGTGTGAGTAAAAGATGTCATATTTTCAAAAGCGAAGGTTGATTGTAAGTGTGTTACCTTGTAAACTTGATGTATGTCACAGAGGCATCGCACAAGGGTATCCAATCGACCGTCAATACTTTGAAGTGGTTAACCTATTCTGTTTCCAGGATGTCGCGAACCGCAGCAACCGCTTCCTCGTGAGCGGCCTTGTATTCTCGCAGCACCCCCGCAGCCTGATGCAAAGCAGTAGCATCATCCAATTCTTTGCGTTCTGAGAGTTTCTTTAGGTGTTCCAAAGTACTGACGACCTTTTTGGCCCCGATGGTCGCGGCCAAGCCACAGCAATAGTCAGCAATCTTGTGGAGGTCCTCAAGATTGCCGCTTTCTCTGCACGGGAGTTAGAATCTGGTGACGAAGGGGTTTTCCCTGATGTGTCACGATGACGAGTTATAGCTTACATCGCTTCCTCTATGTTGGTGTAATTTCCTTCTGATTGGTCGATCCATTCAAAACAGACCGATGAAGAAAAATCTCTTTCATTGTCATCATCCATTTCCAGAAGTTGAGTGAAAGTGCTCTCATCAATGACAGGTGACCATTTGGCGAGTCTCTTAAATATGTCGCCGCTTTGCTGAGCAATCGATTGATCACGTTAGCGGGGGTTGGTCTAGCAGCTGATGTGGTATCAGTATAAATACAGCTGGTGACTTACCCCTGACATTTTTTGTATTTTCGGAAATAACTGAGTTTTCGAATAAATTTGTTTTTATTGGGCCGTCCGATAGAAGAAGAGCACAAGAAAACTGAGCGCAAGTCGAGAAAAGGATGATCTTATGTACTGACCAAGTAATGAATGACGTGTTAGGTATTGTAAAGCTAGCGAGCCGTCTATTGAATGTGGCGCTGGAGGCTTGGCTGAAAGCTGAAAACAGGGATTATTTAAGACAAGAGATCGCGTGAACTGTGCGCAAATCCACTCATACAGACAAAACAACACACCACGGTTGGCATTAGCAAGAACCGGCCAATCAGACGCATACATCAACAACTCTATCCAAATTGCAGGCAATGCTAGAATTGACGAGAAAATCTTGAGAATATATTTGGTTTCCAATTGAGAAGAGGCGAATGATCTAAATATTTGAGAATATCCACTGTAGCACAACGCTATTGATCACTGTCGAGAGAAATAAACTCCATCACAGGTTCTTCTGACTGATGCTGTGCAGAGTTAAGGCTGTTGTTCACCCTCCTCTGAGCACTACGTGATGAATTCTTGTAGCTTTCTGATTCTGAACCAGAACCGTAGATTTGTGTTGTCGTCTTGAATGGATCGATAAATATACCTCACAGCACCAGTCTCCAAGATTAATCAACAGACACAGAAAGCACACAGAAAACATACAGAATCTTAATCAAGACCAAAGCCAACCAGCTGAGTTTTTTCGGATAAGCCCGGGGTATATACTCTGACACAGAAAAGGATTATATTCCCATCCACTCACAGTGGCCTATTTATTTTAAGCTCCCAAACCTTCTAAGAGAGTTCAGAAGAGGATAACCAAGATGACTAAATAGCCTTTGAGACCGAATATAAATATCTGGCAGCACTTCTTCAGTACAATCTCTTCAACCACAACCCAAACCCAAACACAAACACAAGCACAAACACAAACACAAGCACAAACACAAACACAAAACGGACAGGAAAATACACCCCCAAAGCCAACATGATACCTACATCTTTCAAAGATCCAGAAGAAAACATGCCGCGGCAACTACCTGAAGGCAGGCGTAGGCTCATCATGGTGTGCAGGAGCCCAAAAGTGGCCGCTGTCACTGTGCAAGGAATGGCGCGCTTGAGAAGAGATGTTGGCCCAGAATACATCCGGTCAGTGGAGATCGGCGACAAAGTCGAGATAACAGTGGTCAAGGAAATGGACGATGACGTAGGAATCGAGTATAGGTACGATGACCTCTGGAACGACATGGAAAGGTTTGAAGAGGATGGTTGGGAAAGGGTGCAGTACTCACTTACTCGGATCTAAATAGCTCTAAACTCGGTACTACAAGCGGCCATGATATCTATATTCTATTCCTATTCGTAAGTGAGAGTGATTCATCGCATTGATGCCATTTATACACTCCGCTCTCCTTCATCCAACTTCGTTAATAATTTACTCTTTAGCTTCTCGTCAGCCCAGCGTGTCCGAGGAAGTTCAAAGGTCGATGTGATTCGCCCATATGACATACCGCCAAGTTGAGCAATAGGACGTAACTTATCAAGTTCGATGTGACTGAAATCCTCGTTGGCTGCATCTTCTTGTACCCAGAATCGGGTCGCCTTTATTAAGCAGATAGCAGCAGTACTCATACCCGGTCTATGACCTTCAAATTCTTTGATATCGACAACCTTCCCCTCGATCGATAACACCGACTCTTTGACGCGCGATGGTTTCACTGTGGTTGTCGGAGCTTCAGTAAGACCTGTGATATCCCATTCTGATACGCCGTAGGGGGCGTCGATGGAAGATGCACTGACTGCCTCAATCATGTTTTCGGAGACAGTATTGATGACGCATTCTCCCGTATCTTTTAGGTTTTGATAAGTGTCTTTGACGGGACCATAGCGTGAGGAGAAGCTGACGATGAACATGGGCGGGTCATGGTCGACGACTTGGAAGTAACTGAATGGCGAGAGGTTCTTTGTTTTACCATTGGCGGAAATAGTACTCATAAATCCAATAGGACGAGGTGCAACTCCAGAAATCAAAAGACGATAGTTTTGACTGACAGATCTGTCAGACGAGTATGGGTCAATCTCATGGTGTGCGGCAGTGAAACGGTCACCGCGGACACCTTGTCCGTACGACCATGAAGGATCAGGTGATTTCGTTATCTCAATAGGTTTGTCAGATTGATCGAAATCTGGCCTATTGGCTATAGTTTGTTCAAAATTGCAAATTGATTGCACAGCAGAAAACGCAGACTTTCCTGCAGCTGCAGAAGACGTCGATTTCGTCCTCATTCTGGAAAGTGATGTGTTTGTTGACAGACATTTGCGTGCATGCAGTAGCCTCGATAGCCTGTATCGAAGGGTCAGATTGGTTGTGTAAGTGGCGATCAAGATAGGCTCGACTTACCCTTGTGCGGGACCCCTGTTCAACATCATCGGTAGTTATCAACCCCGTGAATCTTTCTACATGGAAAACTCGGGGCTGTTATGCCGACTTTACTCACTAAATATGCATCAGAAGGGCGCGTGATAAGGTCTGATGGCCGGAATCGTGTTCCGGCCTAGCGACTCCGCGTCCGATAGCGCAGCGATAAGCTTCCCTACCAAAACTTGCCGCGATAGGAAAGGGCGCGGCCGGGATGATATTCCAGCTAGAAACTTAAGTCGGAACAGTACCCCGACCTCTCAACCTGCCCATCCCCTGTATCTTCCTGTCAATTGACTTGCGCTGCTGCAATTATGCCTGAAAGTCAATACCGGGTTATTAAGAAATGCACCAAAGCGTAGGTTTCGACCTATCCCGTGTCAAGCCGATCTTCGGGCCGTGAGCTAATCGTCGTCATCAAGTTGTAAACGATGCCGGTCTATGAAGGTCAAGTGCTCTGGTGCTCAGCCCTGCGCGAGGTGTGGCCGCAAGAATGAGAGATGTATATACGATACTGATGAGAAGAAAGTCTCTGTTCCTGAGAGGTGAGCTTCAGTCTGTGTCTTCTATTCATCATGACTCATTGATGATGACAGTTATCTCCGAGCTTTGGAGAGACGACAAGATGGGCTTCCTTCTCCTGGATCCCTTCGAGATTGTATCAGAACCCGTCCTAGACACTCCTCAGTGTCCGATTATGGTATTTCGGGTGTCATACCTCAGGATGCATCAGTGGAGGCAGATCAAGGAGGTGAGTCACCTCCCTGTACGCTGTTGGGGTTACTAATGCAAAGATATCTCAAGACCTTACTCTAGGAACACCAGAAGACCCTAACGAAAGAGAAGAAAGGGAGGAGCCAGGACCTTTGTCGAATGATGTGCTTGAGCCAGCCTTTCGCCAGAATCCTCTTGTTGACAATGACTTTGTCTTTGGCCAGGCTCTAGGACGTTATTGTAAACCACCTAAGACTTTCCGTCCACAACATATACTGACAAAGTTCCCTAGGGTACATGGGCCCTGCATCGTCATGGGCGTTCTGTAGACGAGTCCTAGCCCTCGTGGGAAAGCATCTCCCAGAGGCAAACAACGAGCCTCCGCCATGGCATCTAGACGGAGTCGCATTCCGACTACATTGGCGACCACTTATGCCAGACGAGCAGCCAGACGTCTCCAACCTCCCTCCATCGGACTATGCCTTCTTTCTCATCCAAACCGCAAGATTTTATCTCGGCCCTTTGGCAAGTCTTATTGACGAGGCCGAGTTTCTTCAGAATTTCAAGGAGCTTTATCAAGATGCTTCTGCCAAGGTAGCGACTTGCAAGTTATGGTATGCACAGTATCTGCTCATGATCGCTTTTGGAAAAGCATTTCTGGGCGGAAGAAATACTGATGGAAGTCCTTCTGGATATCAATATGCTGCAAGGGCTATGCCTCTTATGCCTGAGTTGGCGGGCATCGCTTTGGATCCAGTGCTGTCTGCTCAAGCACTTACACTCGCAGCTCTTTACTTTCAGTCTATTGATATGAGAGTAGCGGCATACCAGCATGTTAGTACAACCCAGAAGTTTGAACTGCAGCTGCTGACCAGTAATCTTAGATAGGGCAAGCTCTCCGCATCTGTGTTCTTTCCGGGTTCCACAGACATATGCCCGAGGAAGCTGTAGGGGCACACCATTCTAAACGATGCCATATAATATTCTGGGTTGTCTACATGCTGGACCAAGAATTCGCAGCTCTAATTGGGGCAACGAGTGCCATTCGAGACGAGGATATCACCAACAAATTACCTTCGCAAGCTGATAATTCTTTGAGTTCGCTTAGTCTGACTCTTCATGTTCAGTTGGCCAGGCTTATAGCGAGACTTCTTGGGAGTAGGTTGATTTTACATGCAAGGTAAATCATCGCTGACAAGTGACAGCCGTCTATGGAGTCGGAAAGGATTATGATGGAACTTTATTCAGCAATACGCAATCCATCTTGCGGAATCTGGCGGAATTGAGTCGAGATCTGAACAACATCATTAACAAACATTTTCGTGATTCGATCAGCAAAGCTTCTCGGATTGCCACCAGGCTACTTCTCCAATATCATCATGTGGGTAGAAGAAACAGGAAGTCACCAGTACCTGCTAATGGTTCGCCAGTGTGTCGTCCTCACAACCAGACCACAGATAATGTGTGCTCTACATATGCATATCGAACAGTCGAAAACGCAGATGACGCATGGTCTCGCACTATCACCTCCTGTGGCATCATTGATACAGTCTTGCGTCAGTTCGGCGCAGGCCATATTGAAGACCCTTCGTGCTTTAGCGGACGAAGACCTTATCGGTAAGAATAGAAAGGGCACTATTGACGGTCGACCAGCTCACCATGATTTCCAGAAGCCTTTTTGCCCTTTCAAATCGAATACGCCTCATCATCCGCCTTCCTCCTTCACCTCATTCCCATCATCTGCCCCTCTCTACTCTCAGATGATTCATGGCGTGGTGACGCTCGCTACGTCTTTGATACTCTGATCGCCAAGGGGAGTTTGGTTGCTCCCCTCCGAAAGGTCGAGCTCGAGCAGCTGGAGCAAAAGCTGTCTGCTTTAACGCCAACGAGCGACATTGTTACGCCCCAAATTGTGGCAGAAGTTAACGACCAAGATGGTGGACGCGACAACGAAAACGAAGAGCGTGATTCACAGACACATATTCCGAACGAAACAGGGTGGGATCTCTTCGCATCTAATGCGATGGCTGGCTTAACGCCTGGAGAGTTGTTGGATCTAGCGGAGCAGTTGGACGTCGATGGATTCCTGTACCAACCTGAAATATAGAGGTCTGAATTATTGTGGCATAGCAGATGAGGGATTTGGGACTTTCGAATGGCATTAGGATACGTCGAGAATCACGCAGTGGAGGTCTTGTAACCTCTCTAGGTGTAGTGGCTTCTCGGCACCTGCGCCACTGGATGCGCATAACTGGGCTAGTTTTGGAACCAAACTAAACATTCTATCTGGGCGTACTGAAGTGTCCTTTGCAAGTGAGCAGCAAGATGTCGTACCACCCCCTAATAAGGCAAACCACGGGCTTATCAGAGGGCTCTCAAATGCCATGCCAAATCTCAGCCGGACAAAATCAGTGTGGCTTATTGGGCAGGCACCCAAGGACATCCCCTCATCCTCGGTAGTTACATATGGCGTTACCGACTTGCGAACCCTTCCATCAACATCACCCTTTTAAACAAGGATCAAGATATCATTGCCCGTGATTTGAGTATTCGTGCTACCTTCGAACACAGAAAATATGCACTATGCTTCAAGATACGCAAGGATTCCCTCGCCCCCGGCTGACGGATTTCTAGCATCCAAGAATTGGACAAGTCTTCCGCGACTATTTGCCAGCTATAAACTCAACTGGGGGCCTTCACTTGCAACCGGACCGAAGGGTATTGTGTACCGGCCGATAGCGAATGATGCAACTAGATTGATTCGGATCCTTCCAGGGGGAAGATCAGTGGTATCGTGTGAAATCATCCACTATCATTTTGACGAACCTCTCCCATATATCGCTGTGTCGTATGCCTGGGGAGACTCAGCTGACACCCGCCGAGTTATAGTCGACGGCGATCATCATCTTGTGGCAGTGACTCTTTATGGAGCTTTAGAAGCACTTCGATCACAAACCTCTGATGTTTTGGTCTGGGCAGACGCCCTCTGCATCAACCAGAACGACAAGAAAGAACGAGGTTTGCAGATCCAACTGATGCCCCGTATCTACTCGTGTGCTAAATCCGTAGCCATATGGCTTGGGCCCAAGGAGAATGAAAGCACAAGGGCAGTGAAGTGTATTGACGAAATCGCAAGCGCATCGGGGGAGGATATTTCGGAAATTTCTAGTCTCTTGAAGACTAGTGCTGGCAATGGTGACCTTATAGCAGTGGCGTCTCTCTTTAGAAGGGAGTACTGGAGGCGGCTCTGGGTTGTGCAAGAGATCTTTTATGCGAAACGAATTTCTGTCTACTGCGGCCTGACGATACTTCCATGGGAGTCATATCAACATGCTTCCATGGTTTTCAAACAACATCGCAAAGAACTGGCAACCGTCAATGACGACCGCGAAAGGATGTATTTACCAATATCTCCCGACCATTTCAACAACGAGCAAACTCTAATTTATCAAGGACCTGCAAGTATTCCCAACCTCAATTTCCAAACTTCAGACAAGCCAGAGGTACTACTCCATGTTTTGAGAACATGTCGCAGGAAACTTGCACTCGACCCTAGGGATAAGCTCTTTGGTATTCTGGGTGTTTTGCCTGACAATATCCGTCAACGATTCCGCGTAGACTACAATATCCCAGTTAAAGACGTTTACACAGGAATTGTTGAGTTTATTCTCCGTGAAACGGGGAAACTAGACATTATTTGCGAAGCGATTCACTTCCCCATCCACACCACGAACCTTCCCACATTCGTCCCCGACTGGTCTCATATTCCCCAAACATCAACGATGGGATTCAGATATGGCTTCTCCGCATCCGGAGACAGCGAAGCCAACTGGAGGTTCCGCGACCGGCGCAGGAACAATCTTGATATTAGTGCTATCAAGCTGGATACAGTTGAGGAAATAGGAGTGGCTGTTGGAACGCTCTGTGTCGCAGGGGACTACTTGATGGCCTTCTTGCAATGGAGAGCTATAGTTTTGCAGAGCGCTAGTGCTCAGACCGCGCAGAACTTGGAGTTACTCGAAGATTGTCTGGTGGCGACAATGTGTCTTGGCCAGATTCCCGAAAGTTCTGACAGACACAATTGGAAGATTAAGTGTTACCATGTCGTTGCCAATCTTTTTCGCGACAGGCTACCCTTTATAAATCTGGATGAAGTTCTCGGTGGGTACGCGGACATGGAAGTCGGAATCGACCCCGCGATGAGGCGAAGTTTTCTGCAGGAAAACTTGGGCGACCTCATGATGGGAAGACGCTTCTGTCTTACTCAAAACCATACGATGGCCATGGGATCTGGCTTCATGCTTCCTGGGGATCTCATCGTTGTTCCCCTAGGTTGCTCAACACCGATACTGTTGAGAAATGAAGGAATGCAGGATGAATATAGATATGTTGGCGATATATATGTTGATGGTTATATGCATGGCAAGGCTGTGGAAGAATGGGAGGAGGGCAAGAGAGAGTTGGATTCGTATGTCCTACATTGATTTGTTGGTAAGACTAGTACGCAATCAAATTCATTTTCAAAGTTGTCAGTCCTTTCAAAGTACTAAACACTTCTGAGTGAGGTTATTAGATCGTCAGACCATCGTAATGGAACACACCTTGAATGATTGGGGGGTTTTCGGAAAAGGAAACTGGGCGCCAAAGATGCCTGAACTTAAACTGCCACTCTTTGTTTTGAAAATTCCAAAACTTTAACGTCGATTCTTCCAGCCTGAACGGGCCGATTTTCCAACCTGAGGAAATATAAATATGTGGACGCTGTCCCTCGTAGTCATTTCGCAACACACAGGAAACCAAAACTCACAGCAAAGCCAAGAACACACATCCTGACCAAAATGATTGATTACCCCTGGATCGGCAAGTATGCAAGCAACAGCGCTGAGAACCTCGAATGACTTTTAATTCGTATTGATTATAGTATCTACCAGGCGAATGCAAAGCTTGAACGACAATTGTCTATGGATCCGTCATATTGGATCGACTTCCTAGACCTCATACAAATGAAGAAAGAGAACATCGATATCGTCGTGCAGCTCAGCGTTAGAAAGAAACTTGCAGCTCCTTTTCTTTCGTGGGGGATACAGAAATCCAAGAAGGATTTTGATTCATACACCCAGGTCGAGAGGATTATTGAGACACACGCCAAAAGACTCGCCGCACAGATGCAATCCTCGCGAGAAGCTTGGATCAGCCCAAGTCTGCTTAGCATTGGTCAGCGACGTCCAAACGCGCGGGACGATGCGGGATGGGCAATACTACAAGCCCATACTTTCAATCCCTCACAAGATGCCGGCTCATACTACCGATGGGATCCAGTGCTTTACGAATGGTCGTGTGCTGTCAAAGAGGTCACTCTTTTCCAAGCATCCACTACCGAGGATATGGAGGAGATCTTCGGACCAGGGTCTCACCAGGATCTATCCACACCCTGGAACTGTCTGTCCTTGAATCCGACGGTAGGCGAAGCCCTTAGCAAAGGACTGATTACTATCGTGCCCGACATAGAGCTTGACCCTGCTCCCTCAAGGCTGGTACAAAATGACGAAAGGTTCCGTGAGTGGGAGCGCATGCCAGTCAAAAATTACAAGCTGATGGTACTCAGTAAATGCTCCAAAGACGTAACGGCAAGAAATTTCATCAAAGATCAACACGGCATCAGAACGTTACTGGGCCTACACGAGCGCAGACTACAATTCAAGACCGACTTCAGACCAAAAGCAAAATACGTCTGGTGGGCTTTCATGTTCTCCGTCCTCAAGCGATCCTGGCGTCAGGATCAAGAGGAAAAGGTGAGTTTTAAGCAAGAGGTCAGTGAAGCGGCACGGTATTGGAGAAATCAAAATGACTATATCGAGAAGAACCAAGTCGTTGGTCTGTTGGAGGAATTTGGTCATGATGTCGGAAGCAATTTGCCCGTTGGGTCGGAAAAAGACAGCTGCGACGAGGCTGGGGGTGGAGGGACGAGTTATCGTGCTGCTGCTGCATTGGTGTACCAATTGATCGATACTGAGATGCCGAGAGAGAGATACGTGGAAGATGAAGAGACGGACATAGACGACGGCTGCCTCTAGGATGATACCTTGGTCCACAACAGGCTCTCTCTGAATTTGAATCTTTTCAAAGCTCCATGACTGGCCTAGTGCTGTCACAAACAGAGAAGCCATAAACGAGTGATCGATTCAATTGACCATATTTCCTTACAGAGATCTTTCCAGTCCTGGCGCCGAGAACATGATGGCGCAAAAGCACGAGGATTGGCTGACAAAATCCGCTATGCCCGAGATAGATTGACCTACAGATACAGTCTCAGTGCGGTGCATAAGCGGGCGATCAGAAAACAATACTTCATAAGCCACATACTCAATCCTGCATCACAATCTTGCAGATCATTAACAATTCAATTACAACCTCCATCCAAGGCAAGCTAATGAATCTTGAACACGTCGATCTTCCAGCGAAAGGCGGGGCAGGTTACTTACCAACCTTGCCCCCAATCATTCTCAGAGACCTCTTTTAAATCCCCGGTGCCCTTCTTACTTTAAGTACAAGCGATGTCATACCTCACTGTCTGCAGTCTTTCAGGATGGCTACCACAACTTTCCAATCAGACCCTCAGGTCAGCAACCCTGCTCTGAAGACGACAATACATGAGTCTGAAAGTCAAGTCCCTGTTTGTGACTGGACTGAAGAGGCTGAGACAAAGCTGAGAAGAAAGTCAGTATCCCTCATATTGTCTGCTACCTACTAACATAACGCCTTAGAATTGACTTCACAGTTCTGCCGATACTTATGCTCGGTCTCTTCGCCTTACAGCTTGATAGAGGAAACGTAGGCTACGCCATGACGACAAGCTTTACTGGTGATCTCGGTATAACCAAAGACATCGTTAACTACGGCAACCAGCTCATGCTAGCCGCAGTTGTCATCTTTGAAATTCCCTTCAACATGGTCCTTTCCAGGATTGGGCCTGCTCTCTGGCTCATTATACAGGTATTTGCCTGGGGAACAATCGCAACAGCCCAGACAGCTATACACAACAAATTAGGATTCTACGCCACGCGCTTTCTGCTGGGAATGTGGGAGGCTGGATATCTAGCTGCTGCGCTGACGATTATCGCGTCGTTTTACACGCGGAAAGAAATGGCTCTGCGGGCTACGCTAGTTTATGTTGGGAATTACTGCTCTGCTGGCGTCAGTGGACTGCTTGCCGGTCTGATCTTCAGAATTCCAGAGATCTGCGGGTTGAAGCGATGGCAGTGGCTTTTTCTCATCGATGGCCTCTTCACCATATTCGTTGGCGTTGTCTTTATCTTCATCATGCCTCGCTCAACTACAGATACGCTTCCACTCGCCGGTATCAAAAGGTTCAACGTGTTTACCGCTAAAGAGAGAGATATTCTTTGCAAGCGCGTCATTATCGATGATCCGCGCAAGTCAGTGAAGCTCTCCGGAATCAGCCCCATGACTGCGCTGCGTATTTGCTTGACGAACTTTCCTATGTGGGGTCATTTCAGCATCAACGCAGTCAACATTATTCCTAAAGGAGGCTTGGTCTTCTACACGCCTACTATCATCAAGAACCTCGGATTTTCTGCATCTACTGCCAGTTTCCTTTCAGCTGTTCATAACTTTGGAGTATGTATCTTGTCGATACTTGTGTCTTGGATCAGCGACAAGACATTATTACGAGGCCCAGTTTGTCTGTTATGCGGCGTGTATTCGCTTGTCTTCTCAGGTGTTCAGTATGCTGTTGTCGGGAGCAGTGACGTGTGGATGAAGTACGCTATACTGACTCTCCTTAACTCCGGTGTGGCAATAGCTCAGGCACTTAATGATGCGTGGTTCAGCATCAACACTCATGATCCTCAGACCCGATGTATCGGCATCGCCCTGGCTGTTACGGGTTCCAACGTTGGAGGACTTGCTGGGCAAAACATCTTCCAAGAGAATGACGCGCCATACTACCCCAAGGGTTTTTTGAAGATCTTGTGTCTTTATGCAGGTAGCATTGTGCTTATTGCTGGTATGATATGTTACTACTGGAATGATAATCGGAGGATGAAAAAGGAAGGAGAGTCAGAGGACACTAGTGAGGCGGGGGTGTCAGATGAGCGACAGAGGAAGGAAGTCATGAATCAACTATAGGAACTGTCTATTGTTTCATGGTCAAAAGGCTGACAGACAGTATGTCGAATTGACAAATTTTGGGAAAATGAAAGGCTTGAGATTTAGATTTCAACCATTTGATATACCATGATAGGCTAGCCGGAGAATCAATAGTATATTTGAAAAGGTGGACTACTAAGAGGCAGCCTCATGCTATACTGATGGATTCGGCGAAGGTGCCCTGGAGTCATCTCCGGGTGCATTGGACGCACTACCCGGCGTCTGCACCCACGATGACTGATCCAGTCCGTCGTCGCGCAAGATCCAGTAGCTGAGGGGAGAAGCAGTACCTGGGACCCATTCAAAAATTCCATGTTGAGGGTCAGATGGAGCATTTGCCACCATGAGCACAAAGCCAGGAGCCGGGTTGTTGCCCATGTCCTCAGCACTGACGGGCAGGATATTGAAGCTTGCTTGAGTGAAAGTGACCCCGTCAACCCAGTACTGGGGATCTATCGTGGTGGTGAGTCCTGCAGAGTTAGGACCTGACATATCCAGAGGCACGCCTTCATCGTCGCTGTCATTGAAGTTGTAGATAGAGACAGTTGCGCCGTCCACGCGCGAAATAAGCGTGGCAGGGCCATTTAGCGGATGATTGGCTTGGTCGAAACGAAACTCTACCGCGGGATAGATACCCTCATCATCATCACAATCCAGGGGATAGATTTGGTACATGTAGTTGGTGCTGTATCCAGGTGCACCGTAGTTTTCCGAGTTGAGGGGATCGCGTGCGTCCCCTGTCCAGCCAACGTAGTTCTTGATATGCTGGCCTGGGAGCCACATTCTGAACCATTGGTCAAGATTTGTGCCGACATCTGTATAATTTGGCTTGAATTTCTTGATGAAGGAGGGGAATTGCTCGTATGCCACGCTAAGAACATCGTCTGCTTTGGTCTTGAATGCCTGCTTAATTGATGTTGCCTCGTCGGTGATGCTCTGGGCAGGTGTTGATTTGTCTGCTAGGTCTGTCATCGCGAAGTCAGTAATCCGTTCATCAGGGTCACATTGCGCCAGGATCGTAAGAGACAAGACATTGGGGTTAAATAAAGGAAAGCTTACCTTGCATCGCGATGATCTGACACACCAGAGCATACCCGGCCATGCTTAACCCCCATGAGATTATATTGTCGTAGTCGTCAAGGTAATTTTTCAGCGTGAAAGTGTACTGGCCATCGATAGGAGTGTACATCTTCTTGTAGCTCTGCAGATGCCACATCTGAAGCAGTGGAGTCGTTCCAGGCCCGATACCCTCGCCTGTCAGTACGTTGAAAATGTTGGTAATGATGTCTGCTGCACCATCTGAGCCCTTGCTGTTGAATTGAGTGAGATATGACTTGATACTTGCTGTATCATTGGCCTCAACTGCAAGGGGATAACCCTTCTGCCACGTTTCAACATCGGTAATACTGGGAGCCATGCGAATTATGTCTGTCAAGTCTTCCTCTTCAATTGCGAGATTCTGGATACTGGTTTGAATTGTTCTCAGTGATTTGAGAATCTGAGCCTGACGGGCATCAGCGGCTTGCTCTGCGGCACCATCTAGGATCAGGTCGCTACTGATGTCTATGATCGTACCGATAGCTTCCATGGTTAGAGATTCAATGGAAATCGAAGTTAAATAATAGGTAATGAGCTTGAGAGAATAGTATTTTGGTGAAGTCGATGGATTGAAAGCATAAATATGGGTGCCTCAGGGCACACACATATATATTCTACATGCTTGCGGTGTGCGGCCTCCGATTATTGCGCCTTATGCCCCCTTCGAATGTATTTGAGTCCAAGCTCTCAAAGAACATACTTTTATATCTCAAGGTCTGGCAATTTCAGCCTAGTCTGGTTGTCGTATGGGCTATTTACTGCATTTATTGAACGCCATGCAGTGCCAAAGTGGGGAGAAATTAGCGACTACAGGCTGTAGGTCCAAAGACAAGATACCTTTCCAGACACATTATCTCTGTTATAGTTAGTACATCGCTAGTGAGAGGCCAATAAAGTAGACCACTGCAGCCTATATCACTCAGTCTATGCTATCTTTCTATCACCATGCATGTTCAGCTGAGCTGTAACGAACCATTAATTCTACACCTAACCTGAAAGGCTACTAATATTGGAAGCTGGACACAATTTAGCCCGTGACAATTGAGGCGCAGCTTTGGACGCCTGGAACGATCTAACCCACTTTCAACAAAATATTGAGCTATTTCTTATGTATAGTCATGGTATCCCGTTGTCGTTCAAAGCGAACGGAAACTCGCACCGTCCGAAGGAACATGCACAACTTACATAATTTGTTACCTGAGAAATTAATAGGATAAAGAACAGTGCCCAGCAATGGACTACTTGTTTAGAAATGGTGGCCGATCTCGATCATACCGCAGATAATCACTTACTGGTAAACTTAATGTGCTATTTCCTATCTTGCAACCTTGATCTATCACGAAATAATATTGAATAGGATCAACGCAAAGTCAAGCAATAAGAAGTGTATTGAACACTTGTACTTATGTTTTTTGAACATCATCTTATTTGTCTATCTTTGTTCCTATTCCCAGACCGGGCCATCACTAATATGTATGGTATGCCGTATCCATCTTCCAAATTGCCTTTCCTGAAATCTTCTTTTTCCAGATTTCTCTCCCAACTTAGACAGTTCGCTTGGCCCATCGAAGGTTGAGACCTCGCTTCTGTCCTCCTCCAAAGCCGCCGAAGCCACCCTTGTTGCCACCAAATCCGTTTCCGAAGGGGTTACCACCTTGGCCGCCGTTTCCACCTTGACCGTTGTTTCCTCCGTTTCCACCCTGGCCGTTACCGCCCTGACCCTGACCCTGATCTTGTCCCTGGCCATTGCCACCGTTACCGCCGTTGCCGCCATTCTTGTCGCCGTTGTTACCACCGTTGTTGCCACCATTGTTGCCGCCATTGTTACCACCGTTGTTTCCGCCGTTGCCAGCATTGGGGTCCTCAGTAACAACAGGAGCAGCAGGGCGACCAAGAGAGACAGTGGGTGTCTCGACAGCAAATGCCGAGGTTGAAACCTTGTTACCGAGCAGAGCATCAACGGCAGCCTTGTTCTGCGCGGCCTCATCAGAGGTTGCGTTCTCGTTGGCTGCAACAGAGTCAGGGAAGTCCTTCTGGTTCTGGAGCACCTGAGCGTCGATGGCCTTGAGCTGCTGGGTAGTCTTGATGTTCTGGGGTGTGTTGGTCTTCTTGTCGGTGTCGGCCTGCTGGACAGCGAAGCAACCACCGAAGGGACCAGCAAGAGCGTTGTTACGGCATCGGACGGTGCAGATGTTACCGGTAGAAGCTATTTTGTGTTAGTATATGATGAGCCAGTCGAACACGGGGCTCACTTACCACCAAAGCAGTTGAGGTCATCGGGCATCTTGACTGTGATGTTGAAAGCCTGTGCCTTTGCTTGGGAGAGACCGTTTGTGCCAGGGATGTTATCGGTCACAGTGAGGTTCTGCATCGAGTCAGTTATGTTTCCTGTGAATGCTGGGGTTGATGCATACCTGGATATTAGTATTAGTGTTACTGCTCTCGTCAAGATCGCACACGTAAGGACCAGCTCCATCGGCGTTGACTTGGTGGATAGTCACAGTGATCTCACCACCAGCCTCAACCTGGGTGACCTTGCCAGCGACAAGGGCATTCTCGGTGTTCTCGCCGACGTCAATGTTACCAGACAACTCAGTACGACCGCACTGGTTGACGATGTTGGCAGTAATCTCAGCATCACGGATGATAGTAGCATCCTGTTGGCAAGGGTTGATGGTTACACAGTTACGAGCAACCTCAGGATCAACTAGACTTGATGTTAGAAATGACATCATCAAGTGAAGTCATGATGCATACCTTGAAATCCAACACTGGCAGGAGAAGTATCAAGACCCTGGGCATTGAGAATGACTGAGTGGGCCTGAGCGAGAGCAAAGAGAGAAGGAAAGAGGATGCTTTGAAAGGAATGCATTTTGACTGAAATAATAGGGAAGAAATGTGCCGGCACAGTAATAGGAAGCAAAGAGAAGATAAAAACGATCACCAGGATCTAGGAAAAGAAAAGAAGACTTGTTGTTGAAAGACTGAAAAGGTTGATGATGATGCCGAGAAAAGCTGAAGATCGAACCACTGTGGGAATATATATACTTTCTTAATTCGATCTCGTCTTCGGTATACCCAGGCCCTTTGGCGAGTATATGCTACGGTCCCTGTATCAAAGCTGAGCGGGGCCTGTGTGAAGGGGCAGCTTAGACGCCTGGCGATACACTGGGCGATAACTGGGCGATAACTTGCAGGGGGTTCAAAAGTGGGTTAATCCGCTTCAAAAGTCAACACATGGAATGTTTCATTAGACTTAAGACGCGGGTATTATTGTGCTTGGCACCAGCGACAAGCAGAACAAAAGTCGGTTATGTCCCCTCGAAACATGCGTATATCCGAGATTTATCGAATGTTCTGTTCCATCGTATCACCGGGTTATACCGTTTCTAATAATACAAGGTAGCATCGCTACCCTTTCACCGTTTCGCAGGGGAAACAGACTCCCTGCTTTAAAACGCCACTGACAAGCGCTCTTGGCCAGGCCAATCTTGAACGAGTGTCATTTTACGAGCTCGATGATAGAAAATCCGTAAGTTGAATGGTAATTGATGCATGGAGACGATTGGCGTATTTTCATATTGCATGTGATACAACTCGGGAGATGGGGCTGTTGGAAAAACTTGCAGGTACATTCACCATTTTCCAAACACGTGAACACAATGTTATCTTTGAAGAGTGGAGGGCCTGGAAAAGCCACTTTGACAAGCGATGTCTCAATTTAGAGATTGATAAACTGAAACAAGGTGATCGTCCCATCATAGTGACATACTGCTTCTTTGATACCAGTTGAAGTCAGCTGGGTTTCCATCTGAGATTATTTAAGCTCTTACCTATCTACCCTGAAGCCCTTGAATTTCATAAATGCTACCTCTACTTTGAAAGTTTCTTGAACTTTAGATTGGTCTAAGAATTACTTTGGAAATGAAACAAATTTATCATTTATTTTATTACACTAATTCGCAGTTTTGTCGTGTAAGGGTTCACGCAGCGGGAAATGTTTACGGAAGAGAATGCGATGATTTGGAACAGAAGTTGGAAATCATGTCAGAAAAGCCTGGAAAACTTTTTATTATCCACATCAATCTACAGTCTATATTCGTTGCGGCACTAAATTAAGATGCTCCTAGAATATCGTATGAAAGGCTGTTAGTTGTGGAGATTCTTTAGCCTCGTGCGCTTTATCAAGGGATAGAAGGTCATTTGGATGTGAATCTGTAACACTCATCGCTTCTCGATTGTCACATCCACTAACTGTCAGTTCAAGTTTATCAGCACGATTAGGAAATGTTGTTGACTTGCCACTTCCTATCATCAATTGAAATGTTGCTTCACGTGTTCAAGGGATGCTGGTCCGTGATGAAACTTGGTCCTGGATATGGTCAGTTCAGAAGTGTAATGCAGGTGAAGAAAGTTCCAGAGGCAATGTGCTAATGACGTCTGGTAGTCTCCAACTGCCAAGCTCTATACCCAACATTTCATGTCTGGGTTTGAGAAATCAGAGACCATCAACGAGAATAGACAGGAGGTTGAGTCTGATGCTGAAGTTTGTCGATGACGCAGACAAAAATGGCAGCACCTACTTCTCGTAAACCGCGACCAGCATCAAGTTCAAAACTAACGGTGTCGCAAAGAGAACATATTCTCGCCACAAAAAGCCGAATGATTGGCAATGAATGATTAACCGGGCAGAAACTTCATCCCACTCGGTAAGTACTGAAACTAACATGACTCGGTGACAGCTACGATATTGCTCGATTTGAGGGTTTCATGACTCCAGCAAATACCGCTGACCAACAGCTTACCCTATGGGTTCGGACAACTTCAAGGTCTAGATTATGCATGCCTCCATGGCGTCACATCAGCTGAAGACTTAATTAAAGACTTTCATGCAAACAAGCAGTGAAGGTATGGGCCAGAGCAAGTAGGCGCACCTATAGCTGCTCGCAGACTGGCCGGGACGACCAATCAAGACAATGATACGGCCGAAGGGAATGGCCGAAGGGAATGGCCGAAGGAGTACCAACGGTTTCACTTCCCATACACGAGCTTGTCTGTCAAGCTTGTTCAACAGAGTTAACTACGCCATTCGGCCACAGCCGCCTATCAGATCACATGTCTCTAACTCGAATGATCACACCAAAAAAGCCACCAATCACAGCCCTGCAGTCGATCAAAAAAATGTCGCCAAACACATCTCTGACAAAAGGTTTGCCCAACGACAAGATTTCCAGCAGGGTCCGGGTTTCCTATTTGGTTCAATTTTTCCGAGTTCGAGGTTTCGGCCGAATGGAGAATTTTCGTATCACAGCCTGTCAGCGCGCGTGGTTCTGTTTTTCTCGCGTTTCAGTGGCTTCCAAAAGTCCCCGATGTCAGGGCTGCAGAGCCGCTGTGGCAAGGGTGGCCCATGGTTGTTTCAAGGGGTATAATACAGGCCCGCCGTCGTATATCTCGCTGTAGTAGCATTCTAAATGGGAATGGTTTATCAATTGGGCCTCGGTAGGTCGCCCGAAGGATAGCACGGATAATAATAACTTAATTATTAAGGTTACCCTAGCTGAATGAGCTTAACCACCGTTGCAATATGGGAAGCGGCCCTTTTATTCTCCTAAACTTTTTACAAAAGGACAGTCAACGAGATTAGATCCATTTTCGTAGTGACCCGGCTATTTATCAGTACTCTTATTATGATTTCAAAAAGGCTTGGTTGTCGAGGTAATGGATTTGCGTGAATTATTTATCAATCCGCGAGATTATTGATTGCCGGATAAGTCTAAAAGAAAGATGTAGGACAAGAAGGTTGGAGTATACACAATTGATAAGGAAATAACTGACAATCTCCAATACCCCGACTAAATCGAACTGAATAATCTGCAATTGGCTCTCACCCGTAACTGAGCTTCCTCATATTCTGACTTTGCATAGAAATATCATATCACCCCCGAGGATTTCTTCTCGTCACTGGCTTGATCAACCACCTAACTCTACCAAACGTCCTTCTTAATCTCACAACGGAATGTCTCATCATCTCCTAGTCGAGGGAATGCGATAAAACATTTCGGGTACGCGATGGGCTTGTTCACATCGAGATCCTTCTCATCAGGCACCGAGGGATCGCCGTTGTTACACTCATAGTTGTTGATGAGCGCGGCCTTGTAGTCATCCACGATTTCTTCCATCTCGGAGACCTCATCAGGGTTGAGGACTCCGAACCGCTGCTTATTTCCTCCTTGGTACCTGTGGTTACTTCTTCCGAAGCATACGCAGCGCTGTGAGAGGACACGTCGTGTTAGCTTATGTGTACCAAAGGGTGAAGTATAGCTGGGATAAGCATTAAAGACATACCTTGTCATACCAGTAACATCCGGGCAACTTCTTGGTGCATACCTCCTCTGTAAGCTTTTGTTTCTGGCCTACTGGATCTGAGGCCTGAGTTCTCGACTGTCACCGGCAAATGTTAGAAGAAGGTTGAGGAACAACAGGGGATTTGTCGAACGTACCAGTCCGCATTCATCATCAGGCTGTTGTGAAAGAGTAAAATTAGCGGAATATTAACCAAAACAAGAGAGGAAGATACGTACATTGCTCGCCATCACGACATATGCTCCATCAATCTTGCCATTGCTATTCATGAGAGCTCTGGTCTTTGCAAACTCGAGCTAACAAAAGGGTCAGTTCAACAAAAAACACAAACACAACTGTTGGCACAAGTTAGTGACGTACCCATTTCTTGTGCGTGGCCTCAACATAAGTCTTCATAGCCTTGGTGACATAGGGCTCCGATAACCACTGGCCTTGATCAAAGTTGCTCAGAACCCAGTCCTCAGCGGAGGTGTCCTTGATCGTGGAAGGCACCGCGCCGGAGAGCACACTCTCGACGTAGCCGTTGGTGGCGTTGAGCACGGCGGTGAAGGCTTTGCCATAGGCGTTTTCCAGATCATCATTGAGATCCTCTTTGGAGACCTGTTGACTGAAGCTGCCACTGTTTGCAGCCGCCTGGGCAATGGCGCCCGAGAAGAAGGTCAGGGAGCCCGAGATGGCAGTTGAACTGGCTCCGAGGCCGGCTCCAGAGGTGAGGATACCAACTAGCATGTTGAGGATCAAGGCACGGTCGTCGCTGCGGGGTTCGCCGTACTTATCCACGATATCCTTGATACCACCCGACAACTGCTGGATACTGAAGTTGATGGTCTTTGTCCAGATCTTGTGAAAGCCGCTGAACATATTGGCAATCTGCACATGCACGTAAAAAGCCTCGGGCGGCGTGTAGGAAGAGCAGGGCGTGGTACCAGGTCCGGTGCACGTTGTCGATCCGAGATCCTTGCAGTCAAAGGTAGAGCCGCCCTGTGAACCGCCAGCAATGACGGCTTTGAAGAAGCTGTCTGTCCAGTTCTTGGCTTTGTTCTTGGAGAACCATTCCTTGAACCATTTGGCTGCACCGCTCTTGGTCCATGCTTCTGACGTTTTGTCCTGATCCTCGGAGTCGAAGGTCCATTTGCAGATCTTGCCGCTGTCGACTCCCTTCTCGGGAAGATCGATCTCGGTGATATCGTCGCCTACGGAACCACCGCCTGTCTTGGGCAGACCAGGGTCTTCTTTGTGGTTATCAGTATGTGTTGCAGTGCGAGGGAAAGTCATGATTACTTACTGTCCGCAGGACCATCGTCTCCACCAGTTGCAGTACATCTGTTCCAGTACGTCCAGGCCTGGTGAGATAATGTCAGCCAACCACAACCTACGAGATATTCCTGTGTTAGAAACAAACCTTGTTCGTTGAAGGATCAACCTTGACCATATCAGCTCGGCCCAGGCCGCCTTGGTTGGTAAAATGCTGTTTATGATGCATCAGCCACGAGACGATGACTGCAACTGTGACTCTCAACTCACCATGTTTTCTCCTCGGTCGATAGCGTTATAAAGCATGCCTCGGCTAGTCCAGGAGAATGAACTACCCCCCTGGGCTTTGTGACCATTGTTGGTAAAGACGTTGACGGCTCCGGTGTATTTATCGACGTGTAAAAGGTCAGCTCGCCCAGATGCTTCAACATCTGCAAAGCGTATGCTGGCTCGATCCCTGGAGGAGAGGTGAGTACAAATGGGGCACAGTCGGTTTCTTATTGCTTACCATCCCTCGGAGAATTTGACCTGGCCGACATTTTCCAGTCCAGAGGCCTTGTTGAGCCAACCTGTGATGCGGCCGTTCTTCTCGATGCACAAGACATCAGCGCGCCCATCACCGCTAATTGTGATCGTTAGTTCAACCCAACTCATGAGCTCGATGTTAGTTAGGGGAACTTACTCAATGTCATGAATCCTCATTCCAAGATCAAATATACCGACGCCCCAGCCTTGCTCGCAACTGGGGGATGCATGAATCGTACTGCCAGCAAACGTCATCTGGCCGGACCCTGTCTGATAGTTATTCTGGTAAATGGTGAGATCTCCTGTTGCCTTGCTCTGTACAATGATATCGCATTTGCCATCGCCAGTCCAGTCAGCCAAATGAATACCGTTCCTTGGTCCGGGAACCCTGAAATTAAACTCGATGGCATGGCCCCACGCAGGTGGTGAGTGGATGTTGACGTTGATCTCATCGATGCGACCGTCTTGGTATATCCAAACCAGATCATCGCTGCCAGAGTTACGCATGTCGCAGTAATAGCTGCCGTCAGCCTTGAGCTTGGTTCCACCCTCGCCCTTGTTCTCCCAGACTACCACGTCATATGTATCTTTCTGTTCTTTGAGGAGAATGTAGTCCAGGCGGTTGGAGCCATATATACGACCGAATTTGATCTTGTTTTGGATGCCAGTGGAGCTTTGTCCAGCGTGTGTAAGTCCCGCAGATCTCCAGTTAGGTACCTGTTTACTGTTCTTAGTTGTGGTGTCCTCTGGGACTTGCATGAGAGACTTACAAGACCCCTACCAGTTCCTCTGTTGTTGATCCATGTGCGGACGTTGCCATTCTCACCTATGTACATGACGTCGCTTCGGAAACTATACAGATGTCAATACATGAGCTGTCGAGCATCATCATTTAGGTACGATGTATCTTACTCTCCGTTGAGATCGGCTATCGTTTGTTAGAACTTCGGCCAGTAAGTAACAATGAGGTGAACACTTACCAAGAACTATTCCAGCCTTATCTGCCTGCGCAATATCAAAGACAGTACCGCGGATGCCGTTGAGTGTGGTAAATCCTTGCCATTGAGGTTTGTCACCCCAGCCGCCATTACGGGAGCACCTGGCATTGTCAGTCATGAACCCACCTGTCACCAAAAAATACTTACACGATTTCGCTTGCGGATTTGACCAGGCAAAAGTCCGCTCTTCCGTCACCGTCGATGTCTGTGTATACGTCAGCTCCAAGTCTGACGAAATGGCAACTATAACACTAACCTGCGATGCGTACATCAGTTGCCTTCAAGCCATCGAAATCACCAATGATCTGCCCGATGCTTTCGAACTTGGGAGGGTTTCCACCTCGGTTGAGTGAAGCCCACACAGCGTTCTCCTTGATGCAGAAGAAGTCGTCGAGGCCGTCATTGTTCTAAGAGTTTCCAACTTGTCAGTCTTTTTGTACTCAACAGGTCGCGCTGAACATGCTTACAAGATCGGCGAATGCGTAACCTGATAAAAAAGAACCATTAGCGTTGTTCCACAATCTTGATGCTTGTCAGGGTACTTACGAGGACCTAGATCGCAATTCATATCCACATCAAACTGGACCGATTTGTCAAACTTTCCACTTCCCAAGTTCTGGCGAAACCAATATGCGTTTTTATCCTTGGTATTGTGGTAAACACGGATCCAATCGTCGAGAGCCGCCGTTCGAGCCGCATTGGGGTCACCCTTGACAATATTGGCGAAGAAGATGTGCCAAGGGATAGCATCAGTAATGGATTTGGGGTCACTTCCTTTGTCGATAACAGCGCTATCAATTGTTCCGCGTGAAGTACTCGCATGAACGTAGTTGCCGTCGTCATGGCCACTGCCTAGCTGAGATTGACCTGGCAAGCCTGCATTTCCAGCCACCTTTTTGCACTGCTTGGCTTGACCGCTGGCCGTATCGTCCATACCGCTGACTGCTGCGGGTGGTTGGATGCGATCTTGGATCTGGCTGATGGCGTCCCACCAGACTCCGGCAAACATCTTGTAGCCATCATCGGTCGGGTGGTCATTATCAGGTCCCATGTCGCTCATCTTCATGACGTCGCGAACATCAGCGAGTCCGATGCGGGTTCCCTTTTTGTATCCCTTTGCCACACTCCTGATTTGTACGCTGATGTCTTTGGTGCAGGCGTCTCGTGCAGCATTGCCATTCCTGAGGAGGGTAGAGAGAATGACAGTCACACCAGGCACACTTTCGAAAATGTCGTCCACCATGGCTTTCGTTCGCTCACCGGCCTTGCTGGGGTCACCTCCAGGGTTGCAATCATTTCTATGACCACGTTAGCGGAGCATGCTAAGAAGCTTCGGAATGTACTCACAGTCCGGCGTTGATGAGGACCAAGTTGGGTTTCATCCACTTGCTTTCTTTCCAGGCGCCAAACACCGAATTGATAGTCCAGCCTGGGTGACCTTCATTGTCCTGGAATTTGTTAACTACGTCTCTACTTGAGACCCCGTGTTCCACCAACTTACCGAATCTGCCATAGTACCATCCTTTTCAGATCCAACCATGTTGACCTTCCAGCCCTGGAAACGCAGCTGCGATCGGAGCCACTTACGGTAGCCGTTACCATCAGAAGACTTGTAGCCTTGAGTGATGGACGCACCGAGTGGCATCACTCTGAGATAAAAGTCTTTAGCGGCCCTACGATCCAGTCCTGAAGTCTGATCAATCACAACTGTGGTGTTTTCAAGCTCATCAAAGTCTACATCGGTATTACCATGTGAAACTTGGGGTAGGTGGCTTCCCTGGTGTTCAGCGATAACATCAGGGGCGTAGCCGTCGTTGTAAGGTGATATGCCATCGGAATGATGTGAAGCGATTGCGTGTGAACAAAGAAGGCCAATTACGGCTGATGCGGCGGCGTGGCCGCAGTGAGGCACTCGCATTTCTAATCCTCAAGGATATTTCTTTAAGAGAGAAAGCTACCAATGACGGATGTATGCTACCAAGGAGAAAGAGAGTGCAGCATCTTGTCTTAAAACTATCCTCGCCGTTCCCCTGACCATGTTGTAAAGTCTCCATGACAGCCATCACCGGCAATGATTTTGCCGTGCCAAGGCGACTAATAAGATCTTTGGTAGAAGGCTCAACCCAGCAAAGAAGAATCGAAAGACCCAGGAAGATCATACCATGATATCTGACTAAGATAAACCCCGTCTAATGTCCGAAAACCATGCTAGCGTCGATCCTTCGCGGTGACCGTCAGAACCAGAGGTGCCACTTTTGGTATTTTTTTCTCGATAACCTTGTGATCCTGTAAGGCTATCGCCTGTAAGAAATTAATACCATGTGGGTTCTGACAAGAGGTCACAGGGACAAGTGCTTTTTGTACAGATTTAGGAAGCATTGGCCGTGCCTTATCTCCGCTGATTGGGTGAGAGAGGTTTTCACAAACATCTCTATTACCACTGGCCCGTACGGTTATTGTGTAGGGGCTTTATGATAATCATTCCTAGATGCTCACTAAGGGTTCGTTCCGCCACCGCAATGAGATAATAGCCACATCTCAAGGCAGAACGATACGTGTTTGTGTTATTCTAACCAGTTTTCATAAGGATATAACAAACAGACGGGGGTTATACAGGGCCCACTAGAAATGATGCTGTGTGTTGAAGCTGTTTGGAACACCAATTACATTGCCTAAACCTTTATCTCGGTTATACGTTCGTGCCGGAAAGTTTTCTCCCGCCCCTGCTCTGTCAGCCTGTATGCTAACAATGTCAAGCGCCTATTGCTGACAGTCTTCTCTTGCTTCATTGGCTATGAACCGACAAAAGCGCCGAATAACGGTTCATCCCTAGCGGGACAGCAAGTGGTTCTAGCCATAGCCCCCGCCAAGACTAAATCGGCGTGGAACCTCCGTAAAAAAGTCTCCCTCCATAGCCAGGATGTCCAATAGGAATTCTTGATATGACCTTGCCGTACAATCATACATCCTCACGTGTGATTGGTGGATCGATTGTGGTCTATCTCACTTCTCGCCACTCGTTCTGGCTTATACACTGCTTAGTTTCTCATTGAGACGCGTCTTGTTATGTGACATTGCCTTTCCTAGCTCCGAAGTTCATTACATCGATAGTATGGCCGCTCCGGTTTGACATTTATCATCTCTAGGTGGTATTATAGCAGAACAGTGGGTGGCACTGGGTGTAACATAGCCTGAATTTTTACCGCTACTTCCTTGGCCGCCCTTATTAGAATCTAATATAACAATGATAAACCCCAGGCTTTACATATCAATGTTAAAGCTCACAATTTTTGCCAACATAAAAAGCCCATGCCTTAGGACTTATACGATACTTGTGGGAATTACTGGCGTCAGTACCAGAACAGTTCACATAGCCAACATATCCTTAATGGTTGTTTCTAGAGCCACAGGTACCGTATCCGGGATCGTGCCTAACTTCACCAGTGCCATTGCCATTATAACCAATACCATGATATTCAAGAGGCTCCTGAATATCAGTTTATATTGGCCTTCTTTTCGCCACCAAGGTCTTGGATCTAGCATACAGTGCTTTCACCTTGGCAGCGAATGAGAGCATCTAACTGAGCTGTGTTCATTATGAAATATAAGTGAGAGCTTTTCGCGAAGGGTAGCCACTTCCGCTCCGCAATGACAGCACCAAGAATCTATAGCCTGATTTCGGGGCAAAGGGTACCGATGGGTAGGAACGGCTGAAAACCTTGGTCGGCATAGCTCAGCATAACCCATCCCGAAGAGGGTTTCCCCACCCAGCTGCCGGACGCCAGTATGGTCTGTTATGTTTTTCGATCTCACCGTCAGAGTAGACGGCAAAGTGCTGCAACATCATAATAGCCCCATCTGCTGGGCCATACTGCTGGAGAGAAAGCGAAGCGGCTTTCGGATGTAAGGTTCTGCTAACCCGACGGATAGCATAATGGTTTGGCCGTTGAGAGAAGGACTGGGTACGCGAATTTTGTCAGATAATTACTTGACGTGATGTTTATCTGCATGAAGTTGGACTTGCATCCCTCCGGTTACTCAAACGGAGTTGTGAGAGTGGGATGACTCGTAGTTGTGGACGTGGACATTGTATTTGTGAATGGACCAGGAAGAGAAAATTTACCCATTACTGGACTGTCGAGTGACAGCTATAATCTATATGGTTCATATCAAAGATCTACAGGCTAATGTTCTGGTACTCACCAAACAGGGACGTTGGCTGTCTCGATGGTCCCCTCGCCAAGGACCTCTCCTTTTTATCGATACAGCCGCGGGTTTCTTCAAGATTGCAGGAGATTTTGCATGAATGTCACGTCACAACCAACAAGCTTTTTCCTTCACCACCTGAATTTTCGTAAACGATATGATTTGTTGATTACTTCGGTTCTATTGATATGTACCAAATGGGTCTATTATCCCGTCACATCACGGAGCAGCGTTTAACTTTAATGAGACGAAGCGGTGGCACGACTCGCCCTGGAATATTTTATGTATGGCCTCACATCATGCAAGGTTAAAAAGGCACGCACATAACAGAAATTTCTTTACAGCAATGACAACGACAGATCATAAAGAGTCAAGTCATTGCCTTTACTCGTGCGACGCATTGTTGATACATTTGAATGCTAGCTAAGAAATCTAGATACAGTTATGCTCAAAGTAGTAAGTATATACATTATGGTATCCGTAGCTAACTATCGTCGTTTCCTGCGAGGACAACTCTGGTTTTGAGCCATCTGATGCAAACATCGAGGAAGTCACGGCTGCGTAGAGTGATGGAGTGAATTTCTAAAGAAGACTTTGTCCCTATAACTTCCCAAAGTGTATCCGCCACAAGAAAGCCCTCCAGAAGTTAAATGATTAGGTTCAAGCGCACGTAGGTTTAATTTAATGTTCTTGCCTCAGGTGAGTGGTGAAGAAATTAACATAAAAGACATTCTCCTTGACATCCTCTTCATCTTTTGGATTTGCCATACATGCAACTTCGCAGAATTTGCCACAACGACTTCAACTCTCATCACACGAACACCTTCTTCGCCACCATGAAGCCTGTCAATAAGAGACACGTCAAGCAACTGTTGCGACTCGGATCGATCCTTATCCTCGACGAGACCCTCTGGTCTGCCAGCTACCTTAATGACCTCATCTGCCGCAACCCTGCCAACGTTTCCACTAAGCTAGGAAACAAGACTCTGCCAACCGAGTTGTGGTTTGAAATCTTATCTTGGGTCAAGGTTCGATCAAGGAGTCATGAGTACACGCCGATATATGCCGTCGGGACTGGTTCGGTCCAAGACAGTGCTGGTCGCGAACAGTTGGCGTTGATCTGCAACGAGGTCAAGGAATGGAGGGCATGTGGCCAGCTCATGAGTGGGACGGTCATTGATGTGTACGAGAAGTATCTCAACGAACCTTCTTACATTCCTACGGAGCGCGAAGTTGAAGAAGTGCCATATTACTATGATTGGTCCACCCGCAGCCTGTCTCCAAACATGATTAAGGACAATGCAGAATGTCCTTTCGTGGTGACAAATAATGCCGAGGATAACGCCATGAGGATCCCAATCTCTCATTTGAAGTTCGAAATCAAATTTCTCTTCCGCAGTATCGAGGTCCAGGACATGATATCGTTTCTTGAAGGGGGGGACTGTCATCTCTGCGATGGTAGCAGATGGGTCGATTACTACCATCGGAGCAACAAAGAAGAGCTCGAAACCTACTGCGGCACAGTAGCTTGCCACACCCGCTGTCAGCACGACGTTTTCTGTCCGTTGTGTATGGGACGTCACAACGCAGACCAGAGTATCGAGCTATCGTGTGACAGACATGGAGAACCAGAGTTGACAGACGAAGAATTTGATGAATGGGCGGACGAGCGGCTGAGGGAGCTTGGTTACAGACACTGAACCTATTGTCATCGGAGATTCTGCATTGGTGCTACTGGTGCCAGCCTGACTCGAGAGGCAGATCCGTTGCAGAAATTGGTAGAGATTGATAGATCAAAGTTGGTAGTCATATCTACCAAGAAAAATTGAGCATGAAAGTTTAATGTTAACTAAGACACTTTGTTCAGTATAAGTCGATAGTATCAATATCTTTGAGCCTACCCAAGCACTCATCCCATTGCTGATATGCTGCTCTTCTCTAATACCAGGATCGACACCTCATCTGGTCTCTTGCTTGTCCTGGCTTGGAACTCATAACATTCTGCTGTCTCTGTCACGAACAGAGATCGGGCATCTCTGTTATTTGAATCTACTATTGTGCCATATTTTCTCCGGGTCGTACCGAAACAGTCCGAGAGCTCCTTGAGCATCACCACCGTGTTGATATTGGCGAGGCTAAGTTGTCCGATGAGATTATCGAATCTCAGCCGAAACTGGAATCCCTTTCTAAAGACTGGCGTGCAACGTAGGCGAATCGCCTGTTCGAGAAGTTTTGAGGCGATTCCTTCCAAGGGTAGCGACAAGTCTGCTATATCAATAATCGGCCGAAATCCTAATTGATTGAGAACTCGGCCAAATACCAAGAACAACGCAGTGTTTGTGTAGAACTCGGCGTCTCTACCTTCGTACGACGGATAAAATCGTGTTGGGTCGCATGCATCATGAGACATGCCGAGCAAAGCACAGACTTTATCTCTGGGTTCTGTTGCCTCGCTTTTCGCAAATTTGACCAGCAGGCTGTGTAGTGATCGATCCTTGGCCCACCAAGTATTACCGCGTGCACGAGGCATCAAATCGAGCACAGCTTGCAAATGGGCTGTCGTCGAAATTTTGAAGAACAAAGGTATCAACGAAAACATGCGTGCTGGGCATGAGGAAGAACCACAAAGAATGCGAGCTGTCCTCGCCATAGCAACTTCCTGTAGGATCCAAATCCTTCGGAACCACCGCCTGCTCATCAATTGCTTCAGGGCGCCTATATTTTGGGGCGTTTTCGCTTTCTCGTACTGATGCACTAACAGATCATGGCAATGGCGGATCCATTCCCCGTGTCGTACAGGGGTCGAAATATCCCTAGCCCTTTGATCCAACATAGTTATAAGCTCAAACAGATCGCGTATGGCTTCGTTGCTCGGTCCCAGCCAGATAAGAACATCTTCAGCATTCTGATAGATATGTCCCATCTGCTTGACCTGATGGCCCTTTTCTCGGTTGTCTTTCTGGTTAATGCAAATAGCATCAATCCACAGCACTTCATCACATTTTGAATTTCGAATATTCAATAAAGCCAATCTCAGGTTGTCTGTGGCGTCGACCTCCACGTTGTCGACAAAGACTCGCGGCAAGTGGTGGCGAGTATCATTTTCCCACTCCACGTCGCCCCAGGTATAGGATAAAGCTTTATATGGTGTTCCTTCTTCTGAATCTGTGGTTGACTCGAATAATGAGCAGAACACATCGCTGAGAAGTGAATCTGCCCTTATAACGCGTAAAAGACGAATTTTGTCTTTGCTGAGATCTAGAGCCGGGTAGGTGAACTTCGACATGTTGTTTAAGCCAATTGAAAGCCCAAGGTGCTTGAGAACAAATGATTCATGTTTTAGCGGAGGATGGGCAGAGCGGCGGCTTTTCGCCATTCGAGATTGAATATATGAGTAAGCACTGCTTTTGGAAAGTTTATGCCTTGCAGTAAGCCTTGTATTGCGGCTTGACACGTTGTGCCAATCATTGCCCTCACCGTGGCCGTGCCATGTGCCAGAAATGAAGGCAATGCGCAATACACAATCTATCTCTGAGAGATATTGAATAGGATCTTCATCTAAATAGCAATGCCTACCCATTTTTCAAGGTATAGCGGGTCCAAGCAAGCTACGTCGCTCCTGGTGATATTACAATGACTTTTTACTACGACTTTCATAGGGTTTCCATATTTCCGAACTGCGCGTACAAGAATCTCCCAAGCACGGTGTACACGGCTCATGGAATCGTCAGGTTAAGCTTTGGTAATTCGATAGGGTTGACTGTTTCTAGGCTATTGTGGGGACTGTGTCATTCCGCGCTTCATGTGAGGCGTCAGGCGTCCGGATAGCTTGGCTATCTCTATTGGTATCGATTGCGCTCAAGAACCGCGTTTTAGGTCTCACGAGGCTTCTTCTGTTCAAAATAATAAACGGAGTGAGAGGATTTACTTTGGTCTCGTTCTATGTATTATGGAGAAAGATCAAGATTATGAGATGAAGGGACACAGTAAGTTTTGCCACATTGGGGCGACATATACAATACCCTCAACTTCAGTTTCTTTCCCAACGCCGCTCCAAAAGGTTAAGTCCCAGCAACCCGGCTTAAACGAGTGACGTTCCAATATTCTGTGTTTCTACAGTCGGATGCTCTACCAACTGAGCTATACAAGGGATGTGCTTGTTTTTGATGGAGTGGAATGCAGTTGTGAGTCCCTTTAACCCTAATCCTGAGTACCTTGCAAGATAAAGATTATTCAGACGAGAAGGGATATTCGAAGAAACTGATGTTACTAGCACATACTCAGTAGGAGGACACGATATAGCTATTCGTCCGAGAGTATCCCACTAAATTTTGACAGCGGAGGCCGGTGTGATAACAGAAAAAGAGTTCTTATAGTTCATTGCTACCATGACTCTCCCTTTCCTATGTTCTCCTACGAGCTCATATCCCCCTTATCTTCCTTCTTCTTCATCTTCTTCTTACTTGGGCATGCAGCATTGGGACATGTGTCTCCCAGGAACATAGAGATAACCTGCTCTGTCATATCCGGACGGTCTGACTGTTGGTGCCAGGCAATGGAGAGTTCGAATTCGAGAAGGGATACGGCTAGAGCCTGTTCGCCCGATAACAAGTAAGGCCTACAGTAGTTCCAACTAACAAACTACTGATGACTACACACATAACACTTCTTGAATTCCTTGATGCACATGTTGGCTTTTGTAGCACAGGGGTAATCTCAGAATTCTAGCTTGCTTGTAGGCTTCGTTGGTCCACTTTTGCGCTCTGCTCAAATATGAAGAATTCTCGCCAAGTCAGGTTTTCATACTTGGTAAGTCACAGCCAAACATATATCACATTCACCATTGTTATGAGTCAGTCCAAAACTGATGGCGAGACTGTAAGTGTTTCTTCCACTGAATGTACTGCAAGAATCATAGTTTCCACGAGTCTTGGAATCAGAGCAAGGCCTGGGTCGAACATACCTACTGGAAAATCGAGGTAGGACTCAGCTGTATTGAGATCTGTGTCCCAATTACTACCGGTAGATCCATTTTATTTCCTTCCATCGCAAATCTGGAGGTAATAGTCGCAACTTTTGGCACAGCCATGTCATGTGCTGCAAACCAAAAGATACTGCAGGTCTGACGTGGGGCCATTATTCATGACTCAGGGTCAATCAACGAGCGACAATAAGGACCATGAACAAAATATCTCAAAGAGTAATCACATTTTCATTGATCCACTAATAGGAATATCCCATGTCCATTTCTATTTCGCTACATTTACAAATTCTACACTTTTTCGCTATATCACAAGTCATCTCATACTAACATTGGGTACTCCAGGCAAAAACTTGACAATTAACGTTGTAATTTGAATTCTTAAGCCTCGCATGAAAAGGGTGTACGGAAAGCCCCAATCTCGTAATGGTGTTGCTATAGTCTGTTAGCTGTGCTCGGCGTCATCAAAATCCACTGCAAAACTTACAATATCCATGGCAGTGGCGTAGGTTCCTCCAACGAGAACCAAAAGGCCAAAGAAGAAGGTGAAAAGACAAGCAATCGCATGGAGGATGTTCTCTCGGGCATACCACTTTCCTCTGCAGATAAGCTTATACCACATGACTGCTGGGAAGTACAGAATAAATCCAGATACGAAAAGGGCTGAGCTGAGAGAGAGAAGGTCGTTGAAGAAGGGAATAGCTTCTCCAAGAATCCAAGAGATGATGGTGATGCCTGCAAGCGTGAGAAGCCAGGTGACCCATCCTTTCGGTGTGTTGACAAAGCGCACGATCGAGTTCTTGTATAATCGCAAATGTACGTATTTGGCTGTGACTGTATTTCCGATAGCACCCGAGATGAATACCATAGGAAGTGCAACTCCGAACGCAACCTTGGGCAAGATACCAGGGAGAGACTCTAGAGCTGGACTAGCAACATCCTTGCCAACAAAGACATAGATGAGCGAACCAGTAAGAGTGTAGATGAAAATTTCCACACTTCCAAGAGTCCAAACTGACTTCATGAAATCTTCGGGTGTGTGCATCTCGGACATGAAGGGAGTCATGTACATGGCGAAGCAGTATGCAAAGATGATATTGCAGATGGCCACCATGCCATCTTTGAAGGTTGCATCAGGGTCCGGCCAAGCTGACCAGTCCGAGGCACCGATACCGCCAGGCTTTCCGGCAGCGTCAACACCGGATGCAATGACAGCGATTCCAATAGCGGTCATGACGCACACCAAGTCGATGTATCCCAGGATAGCAGCCTCTGCGAATGATGGCATAACGGCGAGGATGAAGAGCATGAATCCTGACACCGCGCTGAAGATAAGACCACAAACCTTTCCGTCGGCCAGAATATTCAGAGCAATGCTTCCAGTGAGGACGAAAGAGGATGTGATGAGGATCAGCTGAAGCACATACATGGCTCCAAACAGCTCCTCTCCGAAACGGCCCATGAGCAAGCCTCCGATATCTCCATAATGTTGAATCGATGGATACAGAACCTTGATCTTGCCGATGATCCAAGCGGTGTAGATGGCCATGAAACCGAGCGCGATGCAGCAAAAGACACCCGCGACAATGCCGAGTGTCGCAAAGGCGCCTGGAAGACTGAAAGTTCCAAGACCGATGGCCTCAACGATGAGGATGACGGCGAGACGCTTCCATCCTAATCGACGGTAACGAGCCTCGCCCTCGGCAGTCTTTTGTTTTTCAAACTCGGTAACAGTGCCGACAGCTTGATCATAGGAATGGTCGATTCGCGCGATTTGGTCAGGATTCAATCCGACCTCTTTCGGCGCATGGGGGTCATTCTGTGGCGCGATATTATCCATGCTGAAAAGTCCCAGCACGTGAAAGATACAAATTTATTTATGAGTAAAAAATGATTCAGAGTAATCAACTCTGCTCTACGAATATCATCGGGGGACGATGCAGATTTTTAAAGAATAAACTAGAGAGCGTTTGAATCGCCAAGGTCTGGGGAATTCTCCACAGCCAAAGGCCCAGATAGTCGAACACCCCACCCCCGTGAAGTTGTACGTAAAACTTCGAGATAGAGAGCAATCTGTTATGAAATATTTTCAAGCCCGTGGTGGAGTTTTGGTCAAAGTTTTACGTGATGAGCGAGGTGCCGCCGGCGCTGCCCCGCCGGCCGAGGTTCGCTTTGCGTGTGCTAGGTGCGGCTCTGGTCGGGTCATGGCTTTTTTTTTTACGCCTCGATCGCTATCTTGACTTTCGCTTTCCCATAACTATTTGCTAATCAAGTCTGACTGGGATTTATCACCAGATGGGCTGGCTGAGATAGGCAGGTAAGTATCCACATGGACATGTCAAAGGGCGTCCAAAGTATGGAGTACTTGAATAAGCTTCTGACTCTAGCAGCAAAGCCATGTACATGGCACGGCCTAGTCAAAGTATGATAATCAGCAGCCCCCATTCCTCGTGATTATTCGCTATATTTTCGCTTGTGAGACTTGGAGGCCCCTGTTGTATAAACGTGATCTTCCCCCTTTTGCTTTCGTAGCATGTGCATCGTTGTGTCAATGCTTCGAAAAGGGGGATTCTAAGATATGCTCATGCAGACTTGATTCATATTTGGATCGTATATTTCGAAGTTATTCAAGAATCATAGGAGATCATGTTCCTTTTACCAGGGCTTTCAGAATTCGACATTTCATCTCACAAGCTGAGATATGCTCAGGCATAAAAGTTGTCTCTCATTGGCACTTCTGCCTAGAATGCTCTGTCATAGCTGTCAAGGGTTTCCGACAAGTCTTTACTATTGATTCGCAGGTTTCCCTCGATCAGGAGCTTTGACGCCCTCAACTTCTCTTACAAAACTCGCCGGTGCCCTGGCACACGTGGAAGTTCGGGATCGTCCTTTGCGCCATCCTCGTGGCAACCAGGTTTTCCCCAAGTGCCCATTCGGCTGGAACGGTCTTATATCGATCAGTACATTTCGCCAGCCTGTTACTCACACCAGTGCGATACCCTCCGATTATTACCCGTCCGTGCAGCATGCAGTTGGCCAGTCCGCCCAGACCACCCATCACTCGCCACTCCTCCGTGGCGTCTTTGTAGATTCCGGCTCCTTTGTTGAGTCTTTGTCGTCGTTGTTGATCCTTTGCCTGGTCTCCGAGGATTATCTTCTCAGCGGGACCGAAGCCGGCTTGGTCGAGTGACAAACCGTTCCCCTTGGCCACTTCTTTCTCAATCTACTTGATGAACACTGCATCTATGTCGACGACCCACTCTTTGTCCTTGTAATTATGATACCCGGGGCATTCAACACCATGGACACAAAGAGACCATTCATTGAGGCCATTCATGTGAAAGGTGTGAAATCGTCGAAGCATGAGGTTCCAGATGTGTAAAGTTTGCCTTGGGCATCTACACCTGATCGACGAGTCGGCACCCGGGTCCTCATAACTCAAACACCGTTCGTCATCTTCTGGAAAAGGAGCATACGCTTTAGCGATGTCAAAATCGCGGAGATAGGGAAATTCGTCGCGGTATGGGAGGTATTCGAGGATCATGGCTTGAATTTCTCGAGGAATCTTTCGGCGAACTAGAATTTTCTCAAGCATTTCGTGTCGCTGCCTACCCAATTCGGATTCAGGCATTTGCCTTGCATCAAAGCAAAATTGTCGGGAGCGTCTGGAGATCCATATGTACTTGTTTTGCTCGCGACCGTCATCGTCCACAACACTGTAAAACACTCTCTGTCTGATCGGGCCATCAGAACCATCGACCTTCCAGTGGAACTTGTCGGTGTCTCCGTCTCCATTATTCCATATGAGCATGGTTCCATCGTAGAGGGTCCAGTTGGAGTCAGAGCGAGAGCATTTATAAAAGAATGTGTGCCCATTTGCTTCTGGAGATATTACGCGCATGAGCTCTTGTGGCGAAAGCATCGCGTCGATATTGCGGCCGACTTGCCTTGTCTGATCCGTGAAAACCCAGTCAAGGGTTTCAGTGCCGGTGCCACTGGTCCAGAATGCCGTGAGGTGCCGCAAAAGATCCTCGTCGAGTTCGGTGCAGAACCCGTACAAACGTGCACTCTGTTGTGCTTCAGAGTCGGCGTCGCCATGGAACCGTCTCGAAACGCCGTGATTGTAAACAAATATCTTTCCGAGAAATTAGGTCATTCGAGCAGCCAAGAAACTGCCCCATCTTAATCGTCGTAGTGCGTTGATGGGTTTAAAACAATTTCTCCATGTCTTGAAGATGACACTGTCTGCTGTCCGGATGTGCTCGGTCGGACGAAATTTCATGTTCAAGAGTAATCTTGACAGCACATCCCTGATCTGTTTATCGATGTAGTCGTCGGCGGCCACTTTTTCAATAAGGTCAGCGATGTCTCTGTTCTCATTCATAACGAGGTTGGGAGCGTCGTCATTCTGCAACGTGGGAGAGACAGCGCTCGCCATAACGCAGACAAGATATGGCTCCTGATGTTATGATAGAATTCGGTGCAAGTCTCTGTCAGGACAGAAAAAGAGGATGCACGAGTGATTGTTTGCTCGTGAGTGCAATGGACAAATGTTGTTGCACAATAGTGAATCACGTGCCGATATGGAAGTGCAGTGGCAGAATAGTGTATTATCTACCACATTTTTATATCCAAGAGACAAGCAACTACTTGACTTGAAGCTAACCTTATTAAATATCCCTTTGAGATAGATCATGGTTACAAGATAAAAGTTATAATGTTCAACAAACATTTACTAGATATTTGGTTGAGGTCTTTTCGCGCCTGCACAAGCGTCGTCATGCAGCAATGCCAAGGAAATCGAGAATAAACACATATAAAATCAAGTATCCAAGACCATAATACTATGAGTAGGAAAAGCAACATATGCATCATACCAAACAAAGTAGCATATGACCATAATCTTCAACATCGAACCCACATTCAAGTTAAGTGGAGAACAGATTGTGCCAAGCCTGATTTCCGCGATGGATCGAAGTTGGTGGCACTAATACACCGGGGAAATGACGATGCGCAGGACGGCAAAATTACTCCGGCGGTGGAGGACACAACACACGTTTTAAAGCAAGAAAAAATCAGGAGATATCGAAAAGTAATGGGTATAGTAAACGAACGAGTATAGCGATAGTTATAAGTATAGAGTTCGTGAATCCAGCTACAAAGGGGATGTAAAATAGTGGATCTCCCCTCTCAGTGACAGACAGTCTAGTACCTGACTAGCAGAGCAGCAGCAGGAAACGCCTCCAATGATCGTGCAGAACAGAAAAACGCCGAGCAAGGCTAACGAAATAGTGCAGTGGTTGTTTGACCAGCTGTTGTGGGGGACGAAACGTCCATAATGCCGTTGCGGCAGGTGTTATAAGTGTTGTTGTTGTTGTTGTTGTTGTTGTTGTTGTTGTTGTTGTTGTATCATCAGTGTACCGCTTAGAAAGACAGCACCTCCATGATATCACCCATTGGGCTGGCTTCCCTCTGAGGTCTGCCGAAAACCAGGGGCGCCAGTGCATCCACGCCTGAGTCTTCCGTCTCGAGGCTCAGAGTCGAGCTGCTACATATCGATCTCGATGGCGAAATGGTCTTTGGCGAAGACTGCGGCGGCGCAGGTGCAAGGTATGCTGAAAGCAAAGCATCCAAATCTGGCCCATTCGATAACGTCGGCAGCACAGGGCGACTGATTCGTCTGTAATGTTTCGCAGCGGGTGGCAATCCAGTCTTTGGGCGCGCTATCGGTGCTGAAGCACTTCTCTTGCTCGGCGAACGCGTAAACAATCGCGGGAGCTTGTTGAACGACTTTCGAATCGAGTTTGATCGAGCAGGCATCGTCTTTGCCTTTGCCACAGCTGTCGGGTGCTCGAACATGTCGATGCCGTGCGAAACGGGAACATTGCCAGAGACGGTGTTGTTGAACTCTTCGAGTAAGGAGTGAATTTGGGTGTCGTCGAGGCCCTCTACCAGCTCAAACAGCTGGTCTACCGACCCGCGGCGGTGGAGGTTATGGGCGTCGGCGTCCATCCTTTCGAGGCCACTCTCATCGAGCGAATCGAGAGGCAAAAGGGTAAAGAGAGAAAAAGGAAAGTGGTGGGGAGAGTTGAACGATTGGTCAAAGCCCAGAGATTGGGACTGGTGAAAGCGGGAGGACATATTAAGGGAGTCGAGCGAGTGGAGCCTCGAGTCGGTACCTGACATGGATGTTTCGCATTTGAAATTAATCGCCATCGCCTTCCCTACATCGGGTTAGTGCACATATTTTGGGACATTTGCCAATGTAACCTCGTCAAAATAGCAGTAATCTGCCATTATAGCACGAATTGATGTTTGCGTAAATGAATCCTACAGCGCATCACAGCCTCAGGTAGGAGCAGTTTGCAGTAGCTTGGTTTCGCAATTGACTGCGATTCGTTTGGGCGTAAAATACGCATCTGAAGGATACACAAATTTGCATTTGCACATTAATTTTAGCGGTCAATACGCACATGCTCATGCCGTGACATGTGCATTACCTCCATTGCCATGTCATCTGATGGGGCATTGACCCATTGTAGCCAACAAATCGTCCCATCGCCAGCAAAGACTGTGTTGTTCAAACAAGTAACGTTTGTCTACTACATGTGCATGAGGGTGATCTCCTTGTCAACAGTACTTGCATTCCATTTCGGGATTCATAGCACGTCAGTGTAATTATTTGAGCCTATCACACTGAGAATTGCCCAGACATGTACCTTCACACGATAAAGACAACCGGCTCATGTCGTGGCGGGAAATCACACAGTCTGCTCATGGATTTTTGTTTGGTTCTTCGTCGCGGTAATCTGCAGCATCTGGCACACCGTACTTGGAACCATAGATTAGCATGTTATCTATCTCGAATGCCCCTCGACTTTCCTGGCTGGTTTTCGTCATGGATATGTAGTGTCGGTACATTCACTATAAACTAGGCACCACGGTGTTTTTGTGAGAGTTTATATGCTTTGTCTACAGGTCGGCCATGCAGAAACATGGTATTTAATGGCCGTTAAGATGTCATCAAGTCTTTGATTTATCTATCGTCGATAACTATAGTGAAGGAGCCAGCCTTGAGCTCCAGTTCATCAGTCCTGAGGAAACTTCGCACCACCCTGTCTTCTAACTTCGTCCATAATCTCCAGCACACGCACACTTTCAGCCCATGGCATGACATCACTCTCAACCTTACCAGCAGCAATATCAAGTGCCACTGCGTCAGCCTCCCAGTAGAACCCTCTACCAGGTCGCTCAAATTCATACTTCTTGCCTTCCGTATCATCTCCCTTATACACCGTGAACGACGCCGGGGCTGCTGCGACACCTTTCACGACAATGTAACCCTCAGCGCCTTCGATACGGCAAAACGCTTCGGGAGTCTTGACTTTGGAGTTGGATGTCACAATACCCTGCTTGCCATCTGGGTATAGCAAAATGATGGAACTGGTCATATCAAAACCGTGCACAAGACTTTGAGCGGCAGCGATCTTTGGTGTGGTGGCTTTTTCACCCACGCCTGCGTCGAGACTCAGCAGCCCCCACGTCAAGCTATAGATGCCAATATCCAACAAGCTACCTGCGCCGAGTGAGAGATCCCTTAATCTTGACTCAGGACCTAAGGATTCGATGTGCTGGTCCATCGCGAAATCTGCAAACACGCGTACAACATCTCCAATGACTTTCTCTTCATGAACCATCGTCTGTAGAGTTTTGACTAGAGGGAAGAAACGTGTCCACATGGCCTCCATGATAAACACGCCCTTCTGCTTAGCAGCTTCAAAAACTTCTCTTGCCTCCTTAGCGTTGAGAGTGAAAGCCTTTTCACAAAGAACATGCTTGCCGTATGCGATGGCGTCGAGGCAGTTCTTCTTGTGGAAGCCGTGCGGAGTTCCGATGTAGATGATATCAACATTTGGGTCTCGGTAGGCCTCTTCGTAGCTACCGTATATGGCTGGACGCTCAGTTTGGTTGGGGAGATGTGTTTCGACGAATTTGGCGCCCTTTTCTACTGAAGAAGAGCCAATTGCTTGAATGCGATGTGTTGCTTGGGCGTTATCTCGCTCAATGGAGAGATCACTAACGAACCATGAGGAGATCAACCCAGTTCCAATGATACCCCATCGTAGGGATGGCTTTGATTGAGGCATGATTTCGGAACGAGAGAAGACAAAAGTTTAGATTTGATCCTACCAAATGTTACTATGTATTTTATACCAGGGAGAAGGCAGAGGAACGACGAGTTAAATAGTGAGAGACAATGCAACTGACGTCGTCTTTACGTTCCGGCTAAATGCACGCCGAGACGGAGCACTTCCCGTTTTACCGAATGTTCCCAGGAAGAACCCCACGTTATCTGTGGAGATGCATCTGCAAAGACGCCAATAGAAGTATGACTCTTCTGATCTCTTACTTCAAGTTTCTTGCGTCAACTTGGGGTGAGAGCTCAATAATATGGCGCGAGAAGCCACTCGTTCATTCCAATGGCAATTTGGTCTTCCATTAACAGAGGATATCTACAATCGTAGCGGGCTACTATGTACTATTGTCTAAGCGAGTATCAAGACAAGACAAGACAAAGAGGTTGAAAGTTTGTAAAGGAGTGTATTAGTTAGATTTTCATCATACTTGACAAAATCAATACTCTAAATACATAATATGAATGGATAGATCAGTCAAATGCCACCAAATCGCTAAGAGGAATTCCAGACAAGAAACAAAATCCCATATGAGACCAAAAGATCCGCTCTCCATATTCTATGCTTCAAATGCGATACCACGCTATGCTATGCTATGCGAATGTGAAAATGCCATTGTGTCAAACACCATATGCTTCAGGAAGCTTGGGTGATCACTTCTTACTTGGGACAGACAGGTCGCTTGCTAACGCAGGCATCCTTCTTGCAGCATCCCTTGAAGCCGTTACTGCAAACCTGGAAGAATCCAGTACCGGGCCGGCATGTGCCATCAGCGTTGGCAGCAGCTCGGACCTTGACCTGGAGTGTCTGGGCATCAGGACACCAGGAGCCGGCACAAGCGTCGCCCTTGCAGCAACCGCGGAAACCGTTGGAGCAGCTCTGGAAGAAGCCGCTTCCGGGAGGGCAGACAGTCTCATCGGTGCGCTTGGAGACGGCAGGGGGGCAGATGGGCTGCTTCTGGCCACAGGCATCAGATTTGCAGCAACCGCGGAAACCATTGCTGCAGCTCTGGAAGAAACCAGTGCCAGGGGGGCAGACAGTTTCGTCTCGCTTGAAGTTCTTGGGGGGGCAAACGGGAGCCTTGCTGGAACAGGCGTCGGTTGCACGGCAGCCACGGAAGCCGTTTGAGCAGCTTTGGAAGAAGCCAGTGCCGGGAGCGCAAACAGTATCATCGCGCTTTGAGTTCTTGGCCTCGATGTCGAGCTCCATCTGAGTAGGGCAGATGGGCTGCTTGGACTTGCACGCGTCGAACTTGCAGCAGCCCTTGAAGCCGTTGGAGCAGACCTGGTAAAACCCTGTATCAGGAGCACAAGTTCCTTCTTCGGTGCTGACAGCGGCATTCGATTCAGGTTCCCAGTGGCCCTCATCTGTGGTCTCAGGCGTACTCTGCTCAGTGCCTGGGGGTGTGGTGATAAAGACAGGGTCGCAAGTCTTCTCTACAAAGTCAGAGCACCACTTCTTATCGCAAGGGTCAGTGGAACAGTATCCACGGAAGCCATTGGCACCGCAGACGTAGTAGGCACCAACACCCTGGCACTCGCTCTGAGTAGTAGGAGTAGCGGAAGCAAAGCCGACAATGGCAATGAGAGCAACGATAGCGGAATGCATTTTTAGTTGTTGTTTTGTGTTTTTAATATGGGGGTAGTTTCAATTGGCAGTGTTGTTTGAAAATAAAACGATTAAACTGATAGACGACTGATAAGAAGCGAAGGTTTGCAAGGAAATAGAGCTTGACAAAGGAAATAAGGAAAAGAGAAAAGGAAATATTGGAAATTGTTTGATGTTTTGCGTTGTGATGATGAGAAGGGAAATTGAGAAGAAGTCGCGGCATGCCAGTCTTTTTATACAAGACAACCATCCACACTTTTACAATTTGAAGCTCTCCCGAGATATCAAGTCAGTAGCTGTAGCTCTTCTCCGACTTGCAGCGGAGGAGGCTATGCCCTTCTGGCATCTCACAGCCCTCCACGCTTTGCTTACACCTTCAGAGGATGACTGCCTGATAGTGGTTTAGCGTGCACTCAGCCCCCCTGCACCGGACTCGTCCAGCTGGTAATTAGCTCTATTTTAAGCTTAAGAACTTGGCATCAAATTATGTAAAAGCCAGCCTGCGCCATCCGCAGGGTTTAGCTTTGTGATCTAGATTTATATCGTCTCGACCTTGTTGTTTGGTGGCTTTATGCTTTGCGCTGTATCGAAGTTTAGGTAGCTGTACGGACAATCCTCCCATATTCGCAGTCTTTGTGGGTGACTGGGTTTGAGATCGATTGAAAAGTTTATTCTAGTGAGAGCCAAGTCAGGTTTTGCTGATATTTGCAGCGCATCATTCGGCACTCGATAAAGACGATGGGTGAAGTGGTAAGCTCCGAAAATTACCAGCATCTTGTCAAGTGTCATTGTATCTGGGGGTCATGACAAAATGGGCGGAGCACAGCACCTGTATTCCCCATCCTGCTTATGCTCAGGCTTTCAGCTTATGTTCGACTCAACGATCTCAAATGATTGCTCGTGGGATTATATAAGAGCTTGATTGAAATCATCAGCTTACTGTAAATTCCTTGTATCGCATTCTAAGTAGTGAAATGGGCCGTCTGTCATCATCGTGGAGGGCTAGGTAGTGGAGGAAAAAGCCACTGGACTGGGTTTGAGCAGTGCATCAGCTGAGCGGACTTTGTTTTCTTACAGCTCGTCGCTGCAGGTAACGGATATCTCCGAAACTTAGTAGATAGAATGCTTCTTTATTTCTCACTGAATTTCGGACTTGGTGACTCAAGCTACTGAACGCTGAGTATTTGGGTATGACAGCCTAAAATCTAGCTCACAAACCAGCTCATCAAACTTCACTAATTCATCTAACTTGCCTCCTTGGTGCCCGCTGTCTGTACATGGGCCACAGGAAGTGGTACATTTTTCTGTTGCCATAACTCAAGGATGATGTCAAAATAAACACGCCTTCATCTCTGAGCCGCAGATTGTTGGTCAAAAGCATCCACAGGCTCCCCAATTACTTGACGGATTTCGGTAAACCAGTCTCCCCATCCTTCGTCTCGTACAAAGAGGTCATCGCAAAGGTAAAAGGTTCTCGTTACCATCCACATAAGTATTGTCGAGGTCGTAAGAAACTCCACTGTTCGTGAATAAACTGATGCGCTTGTCATCTTTCGCCTTGGCGAGTGTGTCTCGTTTCGCAAATTACCACTACGAAAAGAATACCAGTTCATCTGTTACTGGTTCGCGCAGTAGAGTGAAAGATCAAGGCGTTCGATTCCGGGGTGGCTCAAAATGATGGCCAGGTCTCTTCTCTTATCATTCTCATATTCGTCGAAAATGCAACAACTCCCCAGTCCGCAGCTGGTTGCTATCAACGACAAAGTCGGCCAATATGCTGACCGGACTCTCATGCAGGCTCTGAGCGATAATACGACTAACTAGACAATAACCATGATATTTGGCCCTCTCTAGACCTCCCCAAATCTCAGTATTTGCTGGTGGGTTAGCTCATTATGTTTGAGGGCGAGACTAAGCCGACGTTCTTCAAGCAATGAGGGCTATTAGTCAACGTGGACTTTCTGAAACGGCGACGTTTCCTGAGTGATTTAGATCTATCAAAGATCAAATGACTTTGTCCTCAAGCCATTGAACGTATCGCTAAGCTTATCAAAAATACATATCCGGGTGGTTTTGTTCCAACTCCTCCGCCTTGCTTCCAGACTGCCGCGAGATTTGTATATGACTCCTTGGTACATGATCAGCTGGGTTTGAAAACATAATTCCGCCGCCAGAGTTGCCCTGAACATCACTGGGATTTTCAGTAGAAACCAAACGAGAGGGCGTCTCAAAAGCCATCGACACATCTTGGTCCAGATCCATCGTACCACCATGTATAGGGGGCGAATTATCTTGATATGTTCTTCTTTGAAACCATGCCCTTATGTCGTCCAAAGTGCTGAGAGGCAAGCTGTCCCATTCTTGTATTCGGTCGTCTTTTCGCCGTGATGAGGGCTTGAGTGAGATGCGGTTGTTGTTCGGCTCATCGATGGATTGGACGAGTCGGAAGAGAGCTTCTTCAGTTTCTGCAAGGCGAGCTTCTAGCCGATTTATAAACCCAATGGGAAGGCCTCTGAGATCCTGTGAGCAGTGTAATTTGTGATGAAATGGTGATGGTACCTCTTGTTCTGTTCGGGGTAGTGACACTTGGTAGGGTCGTTATGACATTGCAAACAATGGGGTCTAAGTGAGTTAGCAAGATGGACCTTTCCAGACAGCTTACACACTAACAATTGTCGATCACACTAGTTAATATTATCAGTTCAAACTTTGGTGAGTAGTGAAGCGTCGAAGTCTCACCTTGCGTTTGCGCTGACGACAGTGACTGCAAGCAATAGGATTTAACTGCCTCTCAGCCTGTTGATCATTTGAAGCTACATCGCTCGCCATATGTACTTTTACAAGGACTAATCCTTGTGCAGCTGTCACAAATTGCTTGGTTATCTCAGTGTTGGCTGACGCTCCACATACCAGCAACTTTCCAACCCCGCCTCGGTGTTTTCTTTGTCCGGCGCGGCACTAACACTTTTACGCCAAGCTGACTCTCTTCAACAGGTTCCTCTGGAACAGACTTGAGATAATGGACTTTCTCTGAACCATCATGTCTTCTCATACGTCGCCCTACGAAACTCTCGAAACCGCATCTCATTCAACCATAGGTCACTCCGTTGAACATGGCCAAAAACGAAAACTGTCAACCCCTACATCGCATCCCGTTCGCGAATATGGGTTGATGCGGGATACAGGTGAACACGATGCTGCTCGATTCGTTGGAAGTGGAAGCGGTATCCATTATATTCGTGCAGTTCACCTTAGACTTGCTAAAAGATCTGCGTCACGGGCTATGTCGAATTCGGCAACTATCAATACTCTGATTCCTGGTGAAGACGATCAGCTTCGTCAAGATACATCAACCAAGAGAAACAGCGAGCAATTCCTATGGAGGGACGAGGAAATATCGAATAGCTCGTCAGAAACTGTCCCAGCCTTTGAAGATTTTGTTATGTGGTCGAAAAGCTACTTTGAGGCTTGGCATCCTGTTCTTCCCTTCCTACACGGCCCTGAAGTTTTGGGGTTATTCGAAGAGGTTTCGAAAAGCGGCATCGGATCCCTCAGCTCTATCGACAGAGTGATTGTCAAATCAGTACTTTCCATCTCCTTGGCCGACAGTCGCCAAGCCACAGCTTTTCGAAAAGCTATTCCTAAAGAGTACCTTTTCAATAGCTTGGACGATGCCTTGGCGAGTTCACAGTTTGCGCTGAGCCAACCTGCCTCAATCAAATCCACTCAGGCAGCTCTGGCCATTCAACTATTCCTCACTTCCATGTTATGTTTGAACGCTGCATCCAGATTAGGCGGGCTTATTGTTCGCACAGCATTCCATATGGGTCTTCATCGTTGTCCAACGCGGTACCCCTTCTTCACCGCAAAGGAAGCGTCTGTTCGACGACGAGTCTTTTGGTGTATCTATACTCTGGAGAGGCTTCTTTGTCAGTCTCTTGGTCTACCACTTGATATTCACGATGATGATCTGGATGTTTGTTATCCAGGAGAAGAACGCCATGCAGTAACCAACAAAGAACAGAACCCTGAAAGACTGCAATTACTCGTGTTTGTAGCAAAGCATGCTCGAATCAGAGGTCTTATCCTAGAGTTAAGAAATAAATCTATGCTCCAACGACAAGATACAGCAGATCGAGTAGCCTTCGTCCAGGCTGAGTTGGCAAAATGGTTTAACGAGATTCAAGACTCTGTGGAAGAGGATGATGCTGACTCCAACCTCAACGTCCCCGCCATTTCTGAGCATCACAAAATCATGCTCCTAGTTCTGAAGCACGAATCAGCGATATGCTTGAATAGGCCTGGGCTTGCTTCCGAAAGTCCATCTTCGTCCTACTCGTCCGCTTTTCAAGCTTGCATATCCGCTGCAAAGTCCATCCTAATTATTCTCAAGAAACACCGAAATCGCCTCCAGTTACAGACTGACTCGACAAGGGTGAGATCACAACCACCCTTGCTTTGGCCTACTTTTACTTGGTCTATCTGGATCAGTGCGTTTGTTCTTATCCATGCCGCTATTGAGAAACAGATTCCTCTCGGAAGCGCTTTAAGGTCAATATCTATAACCTAGCATTTGTTCCATGTTCAATTCTAACATGATTCAGGCATGTCGCTGCAGCTAAAGACATCCTGAGTCACCTAGCTGCCAGGGACACTTCTTGGCCGGAATACTGCCTTGGAGCTATTGATGAACTAACTTCAACAGTTCGAGAGCTCTCTCAAGAACGTACTCCACTGATTGAGTCGCCTGCAGATGCTACTGCAACACGTACTTTCTCTCCTGGAGCTCCACATCAGCGGCAAAGGGAAGGAGATGGAACACCCACAAGACACTCAGGAATGCAGCCTGCGCCGATACCAGGAGTTACCTCGGCTTCTGACGTAGGAGCAGGCATTTCTCCCTTGCCTGCGCGTCTCTCTACTCCCAGGACACACCAGCAAAAGCGACCTCGAACATACCACACTACGGGTCCCGAGGATACACCTTTCCAATCTCAGACCTCTCATGGTACACACCCCAATGGTGTACTGTCGACACCAAACACTTCATTTATGCCGGAAGGTCAGCCAGGTTCCAACTTGGACCCCATACCACTCGAAGGCCAAGAATCAATGATGTGGTACGATCAACTGTTTGCGAGTTCTTTCAGTGCCATCGATAACCCCTTTCTCGTAAATGCAGAATTTGATGCCTCTGTGGATCCAACTTGGAGTTATCTGCGGTGATACGCCCGAGCATAGTGCTGCACAAAGTCATAATAGTGACTGTTCAAGACGTCTTTAGGTCTTCAATACTGTATAACAATGACAATATGTCAGAATTTTGTCTACTTATTGTTGCGTTTTCACTATACCTCCTTCACTTCTATAACCTCTCGAGCCCTATTCAATACCACTTGTATATGCTTCTTCTCTCCCTCTCCGCCCGTCACTCCTTGAAATAAGTTGTCGTTCTGTAGACTTTCGAGGAATAACTCATAAGCTGGCATATAACCCTTTACAAATTTTATTACCTGTTCATCCGTCATGCCTGGCTTGTGCTTTCTCAGTGCTCTCTCTTGATCCAGTCGCCATTCGTAAACCTGAGCTAGTCTATCGGTGCTAAGATGCACAAATCCGTCAAAGTGCTGCGGTCCGGCAAATGTGTCACAGTATCTCTTCAGATTCTCGTTGATAAGCAAAAGATGGCTTAAATCGTGAGTCGCCAACGTATTTGTGAGTGACCAATCCTCGGACTGCTGTGTCTCGGATGCTTTGGCCTGCTCCCATTTCTTGGTGACTTGTTCTTCAGTTAAGGGCTGGAAACCAAGTGCCCAACCCTCGAAGATTAGAACATCAAGGTCTTGGCCAAGGGCTACTTCCTCCCACTCCCCTACGGGAACTCTTCCGCCTTGGCCGCTATGGAGACTCTTGTCGTAAGCCGGCCACTTGACCGCCTTGTTTTCACCTTTCACTCGACCAAGGACTTGATCAAAGAATTCCTTAGCCAAAACCTCATCGTGGGTTCCGGGTTGGCCACGCGTCTGGAGAAGACCATTGTCCGGGTTCGCTTCTCGGAGAGCCACCAATTCCGTATGGTCGTGATAGAGGTCGTCTAGAGATAATGACCGATTCTTGAGATTGTGTTGGATGGTGAGAGTCTGGGAAAGTGCTGCAGCCCATGTTGACTTTCCACTGCCTTGGAGACCAGAAAGGCCAAGGACGAATGGTTTAGATGTCTTTTTTCGATGAGACTGAATTGAAGGGATAACGATGGCCAATACGGCGTTGATTGCGTTTGGGTCAATCATGGTTGTAATGTTCTCGGCACACGATTCAACAGTGATTGCGAAATTGAGAACAAGATGGATCAAATCTCCGGTCGATGTTGGTGTTACAGTCTGGCGAAAAGCAAGTCCTTTAAATCATTTACGAATACGATTGCAACTTTGTAATTGACGGACAGTTGTTCCCCGCATGTCAGTTGGATCCATGCCACGATGGAAACATGTTACATAACCAGTTTATTCTTTTAGCCGACTCAGTGGAGATTACATGCAGCGGACAAAGAAACGTCCGCCTCAACAACCAACTCCACACTTGATTAATGACAAGCATAACATGAGACTATAATCGAGGGACTTTCCCTATATAATCAGGCTTCTTCCTTGATATATACCTTTCCATACCAACGTAACCTCATCATGTCCCCTTCTGCAACCAAGAAATCATACAGTATCGCCTCGATCCCCGCCGATGGCATTGGTCCTGAGGTCATCTCAGCCGGTATCGAGGCTTTGACTGCTCTGGCGGATACACTCCAAACCTTTGACCTTGATTTCACCCACTATGACTGGAGTTCAGATACTTACAAGAAGACGGGAAAGTACATTCCTGATGGTGGCCTTGAACAGCTCAAGAAGCACGATGCCATTCTGTTTGGAGCTGTAGGCGCTCCTGGTAAGACACTCCCCCTCAATAACACAATGCGATACTCACATTTCGAATCAGATGTCCCTGATCATATCTCTCTCTGGGGCCTTCGTCTCGCCATTTGTCAACCCTTCCAGCAATACGCCAACGTACGACCAACACGCATAATGCGCGGAACCCAGTCCCCTCTGCGCAATTGCCAGACTGGCGATCTAGACTGGGTCATCATCCGTGAGAATAGTGAGGGTGAATACGCTGGCCAAGGAGGCCGTTCACACCGCGGCCTTCCATGGGAGGTAGCCACCGAAGTAGCCATATTCACGCGCCATGCTGTTCACAGACTTATGCGCTTTGCTTTTGAGACCGCACAGAAGCGTCCGCGCAAGCATATTACTGTTGTTAGTAAGAGTAATGCTCAGAGAAATGGCATGGTTCTGTGGGATGAAGTCGCTGTTGAGGTTGCCAAAGACTTTCCTGACGTGACGGTGGAGAAGATGTTGGTGGATGCCATGACTACAAAGATGGTTCTCAAGCCCGAGAGCATTGACACTATTGTTGCAAGCAACTTGGTAAGTGTAACAGGGACTCATACTTAAAAGGTCTACTGACAAAAATACAGCACGCAGATATTCTCTCCGACCTGGCTGCCGCTCTCGCTGGCTCGATCGGCATCGCACCTACAAGCAACCTTGATCCCACCCGCGAAAACCCTTCAATGTTTGAACCCATTCACGGTTCTGCCTTTGACATCACCGGCAATGGCGTGGCTAACCCAGTGGCTACCTTCTGGACAGCTGCTGAGATGCTTGCCTGGTTGGGTGAAGAAGAGGCATCAACCAAATTGATGGAGTGTGTGGAGAATGTTACTGCATCGGGAGTACTTACACAGGATCTTGGTGGTACTGCGACGACTAAGGAGGTGACGGCTGCGGTGGTGCAAGAGATTAAGGGTCTGGGTAAGATGTCCAAGTAGAACATTTACACCTGAGCCAAGATGAGTAAAGACTTTATTTTGCTTCGTGCCTATTAGTTACGTTAACTTTCAGGGTGACTGTTTGTCTTTACTATCTGCATGGTCTTTTTCTCTACGCTGTCACTAGTACAAAGTGCACATTGTCTATTTTAACGTCTCTTTGTCCTCTCCGACGGCTTACTAAATGTTATTCCTGGCACAAGCAAAACGGCATTATAATGAGTCTATATTGTCTCGTTATCTTGATACCTTAGTGTCCTCTACGTTTTGGGTGAGTATATGAGTATCTACGGTAATATTGTACAGTTTTATGTTGTCTTTGCGGTGTTTGAAGTTCAGTGTACTACGTAGTTTGAACACTCCAGTCCTGATTGCTGGCAAACGCTTTGGCGAATATCGTACGATTACGTACAGGCATATAGTCACAAAGACTGCGTTAGATAGCAATAGATGCATCCTCCCTCTCCCAACAAAAAGCTACATTTATGAGTCAATCGCAGCAAGGCGAAAAAAAAAAAGGTTCAATTCTTATTTATATCTACTTTATAAAAGAAGCAACTCCTCCCGATCTATCCAAACCGCCAAACACCATCCTTCCAGCGTGCCTAGTTCCGTCTTCTGCGATTGGGAGAGATCTCTTGCAAAGGCAACTGCTGGTCTCCGATGCGTTGATGATCTCGATGCCATTGCCGTACACGACGGTCAAGTTGTGCAGGAAGTTGTTGGTCCATCAGTCTCATCTGTTCGATCTCCGCCATAGGGTTGAGATTCGGTATTCTTACGGCATCGCCTTGATATGGGTTCCGGTGTTGGTGGTTGTGCTGGTAGTGGTGGTAGTGGTGATGATGATGATGATGTTGCCGGTGATGTTCATTGTGGTGTTCGTTGTGACGTTCATGGAAATGTCCATGGTGACGCTGATGGTGGCCTTGGTTATGGTGATGTTGATGAGATTGATGATGAGGTTGATGATGAGGTTGATGATGAGGTTGATGATGAAGTTGACGACGAGGTTGTGGTTCCCCTACTGGCATCATTGAGAAAGGCCATGTAGGCGCGTGATCATCGTGATATGCCAACCTCGGGGCATAAGCATCAGCTACCCAAGAAGTCCTACCGACCCAAGGAACACCATGTTGCTGTTGATGCCGGACATGAATAGGCATCGGGTACATGGCTGAGGCATCGGCTGCTCGACGCTGTAGTTGAACTTGTTGAAGGTTCCATAGCACCTCCGAGAAGAGAAACTCTGGAACGATGCTAGGGACCATGTGTTGCTCCTCTCCAAACGTGGCTTCCTGATGTGCCTCGCCCAAAGTGCCTCTGCGTACTCTGGGACGCAATTCCAATTCATGGAAGTCTTGCCGGTGTTGAAGCATCTCATGTCTTGGCTGCCTCTCACGTCGTTCAATCTGACGCTGTTGTTGCTCTTGGTGTGGTAATTGCAACGGTCGAATCACCCTGTTTCTCCCTGTGGCGACCTTTGGAACATGGTCTTCTTGGCCGGGAAGAGGACGGAGCTGAGGGATCTTAGCAGTAGCCTCTGATAATGCCTCTGTTCGGCGCTGGCGTCGGCGGAACTGTGGTGGCTTTACACCAGGGCGGTCTTTAATGGGCACCATGCGATCGAAGTGGCCCCATTCTGGACAGTCACATTGACGCCAAAGTTTACCACAGATGTAGCAAAACTGTTGGCCACAGACGCATGTCATGTGGTTACATGCCGCCTCGAGCTGAATCATCCTGCCACAGCCTGGGCAGTTGACGATGTGGTTTGTGTCCATGCTTTCCCAGACGTCTTCCTCGGCATCTTCTCTCTCGCAGGATCGTTTAGGGTGTGCTTTTGCGAAACAATCCGTGCATGTTCGACTGTCGCAGAGGAGGCAATCTCCTTTGCGATCCGGTGGGATAAAAGCCGCGCAGTGTCCATCGTGGCAGTACAGTCTATCGTGAAATGGTGTATCGGCTTCTTCCTTCATTTGGCGGAAGAGATGGACGAGAGCAGGCGACTGAGCGAGTGCAATATCTTCCTCGCCAAAGGGTCGGCAGCAGCGAGGAGGGAATTCCTCTTGGGAGCGAAGACCAATTCGAATAGAGTTACGGAAACATGGTAGACAGTAGTGGCAACCACAGTTGGCTTTGACGTGGGCGCTTTCATTACAGATGAGGCAGTCGTGTCCATTTCCCTGCTGTGGTACAGGTTCAAAGGCATCATCTCTGAAAGCAACCGATCTTTCGACACGATCCAGAACTACTCGATGATTTGTGTTTTGTACTTCGGGGCTACGTAGTCGTTCAACTGCCAGCTCTTCAGCAGGGATGAGTCTTGAGACCAAGCTAGCTTGCTCATCTGGCTCCGCGAGATCAAGAGCGACATAGATGGATCTTGCCAAGACCGCCTCTGAGAAGTGAGTGGCTCTCTCAGGAAGCAGCTCAAGTCGAATCATCAGATCCACAAGGTCCGGATGGACTTGGTTGAGAGCGTCAGTTGACATCGCGTTCAATATTTGGTCAGATTTTGCGTAAGCAAGACTTGTAAAATAGATGTATGTGCGATAAAGGTTTCGGAAATGCTGTGACTAGACGGCGAGTTTATATAGTTGAGGCTTTTCGTTGATGCCTTAAAAAAGGGAAGTCTGGCAGTATTCGGCCTTTCTTTTTTTTTTCTTCTCTTTTTTTCGGCGGACGGTGAGGTTAGCATGGCAACATGAGAAAAGTCAAATGAAGGAAGCATCTATCTTTCATGATATGAGTCAGAGAAAGGGGACTGTTCAAAGCACTTTGACTGTTTATAGACAGGTGAACCACGCAGTTAGTTACCTTGGTCATCAGGTCCAACCTCAAACTAAACACTAAACAGTAAGGCCCTGAATATAGTGACAGTTCGTCGTCTCGAGTAACCACCATACAGGTGAACACATTTGTAAAGTAAACCCTCGACCAACTGTTAAATCGACAAAGTTAATCATCTCAGGTCAACGAATTTACAAAGTGAACATTCGACCAAAATGCCGCGGGACCAACAAAGTTAATCACCATATACAGGTGAGCAAATTTGTAAACCTTCAATCACAATGCGGCAGATTGACAAGGTTAATCACCAGAGTTCATGCACAACACGCGAGCATATCTACTGGAAAGAATGCTGGTATTGAAAATCGACAGGTAATCGGACCGATAATGCGTTGTCCTTTCTTTCTGTGATCCAAGAAATCCGTCGTCATGCGCCGCCACGCGCCGCCACCTCGCATCTCTTGACAATTAGCCACTGCCCACAGGGTATCCGGGCGTCCATTCATTGACGACATAAAACACTTGACTCCCAGAAAGATGGTAATGATGAAAGATATCCATGAACCAAGTACGGTTCCCAACCCATGTCCCCGGCCGACAATCCGTAGCCCCAAATCGGGGGTGAAGTAGTTCAATTCATGTGAACAAAGCCAAACAAAGAGACAAACAAAAAGATAACATGTAAACCCCACGAACGCCATCTCGTTGTGAACTCCATCGCTGATTCCTTATGTGACGTTGAAGGTAAATGAGACGCAATATAGATGAACAACCCGGCGACTTGAAGCCTAATAGCTGAAATCGACATTGGCCATGGCCATGGCCGGTGGACCCTTGTTCTGGTCATTGTTGTTACTGGATGATGGACCATTATTATTGTTGGGGCTCACGGTGATGGACGATGTGTCACCGTCACCCAAGGTTGTGTCTGCACTTGATGCAGTTGTCGTTGGTTGAAGTTCGTGGCCAGCGGGAGGTTGAGCACTCGGTGACCATCCATCGTTGAGCATCTGTTGGAAACTCCAGCTTGGTTCGAATGATTTGCTGTTCCATGCATGGTTGACCCGTTCGTACATCTCGTCGATCTGTTCCAGGCTAATCTTGCTCGTCTCGTACACATTGCACCACACAAAGAACACAGCCAAAATGCAAAAGGCGCCCCAGATGAAGAAGATCTTAGGGCCAAAGGCGGCATTGCCTGGCCCGTAACCTACCAAAAAAGGTGCACTGTAGGCTATGCCGAAATTGAGAAGCCAGTTGCACGCGGTCGAGATAGACATAGCCTTTGCTCGCACCTTGAGAGGATAAATCTCTGAAGTCACGACCCATACCACAGGACCCCAGGATGCAGCAAAGAAGAAGATGTTGATGGCACAAAAGGTGATGAGGATGGTTTGAGATGCCTTTTCGAAGCTTTGTCCCGTCGCAGTGTCGAATGACGCCATGAGAAGTTGGCAGCCTGCCATGCCAAGGGCTCCGATCATTAAAAGTTTTCGTCGACCCCAGCGCTCGATCACCAGCAAGCCTGGTACTGTCGACACAACATTGATAACATTGATGATAAGCGACTTGATATATGGGCTTTCAACGCCAGCGCCGTCAAAGAACGATGTACTGTAATACATTATGAAGTTGATACCGGTGAGCTGTTGAAGCATTTGTAATCCGCAGCCGGTAAAGGTTCGTCGACCGAGGTGTGGTGAGCCGACAAAGATATCTTTGTAACTATCGGGGCCTAGCGTTAATTCGTATTGATGATTTGCAATCATTTCTTGCAATTCGTCGACGAGTGCAGGATGTGTAATATCGAGACGCCGTAGTCGACTTAGTGAGAGGCCGGCAGCTTCATGAAGGCCCTTTTTTACGAGGAATCGGGGTGTTTCTGGTAGTAATAATAGACCACCGGTAAGGATGACGGCTGGCACCAGTTGAAGGCCTAAAGGTATGCGATATGCGGATGAGTTGTTGAGTTTAGAGGTGAGAACGTTGACTATAGAGGCGGAGAGGAGACCAAAGGTGATTGATAATTGATATGCACAGACGAGAGTACCTCGTATCCATTTAGGTGCCATTTCAGACTGATATAATGGAACAAGGACAGAAATAAGGCCGACACCAACGCCAGCAAAAAATCTGTAACTGAGTTAATGATGTGACTTTTATGCCCAGCTTGATTGAGCACATACCTCCCGACGAGCAGTAAATCAATATTAGTAGCGCAAACTTGGAAGATAGCGCCGATGCAGAATATGCCAACGGCCACAAGAAGGGTCTTGCGACGGCCTAGAGAGTCGCCAGAAGGTGCAGCAAGCAGGGCACCAAGGGCCGTGCCAGCGCTGAGGATGGCGACAATGATAGATGAATCTTTTGTGCAAATGTCAACGGCACCGTTTTCGTCGACACAATTTGTATGTTTTCCAAACTGCTCCTTAAACTCTGTCATAGCAACGATACCGTTGATGGCTCTGTTGAAACACACGGTTAGTTTCTTGTACAGAAGAAATAAAGTGACGCGATGAGATGGGCTGGTTTGAACATGTCGATAGCGTTTCGGAGTTGAGTCGGTCGATTCATAGCGGCTGTTTCGCAGAGCAAAATCGTTGTTATTTCGCATGTTGTATTGAGTTTAAACTTTCTCTCCATTTCCTCCCAAAATTCAGCTTTGCGTGGTTTTGAGTCCAAATGTGGTGGTGATGGAGAAGTCGTCATCCTTGTCACACGAGTCCGCTACAATCGTCGCATCGTGGAAAAGTCAATCGTAAGAATCGTACACGGCTTCCAAGGTCTTTCGTCTGCCTGAGTGTTGTCGTCGGTGCGGTAAAATCGATGTCGCCGGATCATGCCACGCCGCGATGCGTCCATCCCCATGTCCAAACCGATCAAAAGCCAGAGGGAAATGGTGGTGTCTTACCCAGTATCGTAGCCGAACAGCAACCCTCCAGAGGCAACGAAAAGACCGACCATAATGGCCGGCGCCGACGAGCCCGCGACATTGTCGGGTTTCTGCCAGCCCATGGCAATGGCCATGGTGTCGGTGTTGAAGTCGTCAATCCAGGGTTGAGAAGTCTCGAGAGCGAAAGGCTCCGGGTGGGCGAGATTTTGGTGGAGGTTGAAGGGGTTGAGATCAACGGGGGAACACTGGGCGATTCCGTGTGGGTAAATATTGGATGGGCAGGCGATGGCCACTGGACTCTGTCTTTTGGTCTAGGCGATGAAGGGCTCGCACTGGGTACCATGTACTTGACTGGTCAAAGTCGATGCCCTTAATGCTTGGCCGCGGGAGAGAGAATTCTGCGAACCGATACCGGAGGAGATGCGAAGGTATTCGTTATGATGACAAAAGACAGTAACAAAGGAAGGCACTGAAGGATATCTAGTTCTCGTCCAAAATCAAAGCTGAGAAAAGTCTCAAGGGAAGCACAGAGAGAGGGGCAGGCCTGGATGGTGAGAACGTTCCGTCTCCAGACACGAGGCGAAAAAGGTAAGGATCGCCAACAAGTCTAGCCCGTTTTAGTCAAGTTCATCTATTGGTTACTTGACCTGCAGCCACTGGAACCTCGTTAAGCCATTGGGAGTGGATTCTTTACGCTGAAAGAGCGTAGACTGGCTGAGCTAAGCGAGTGACAGTGCGATTTGCTATTTGGTTGACGATACAACACCCTCTTGCTGCAGAGTTGATCGTGATACTTTCCGCTACCATTTTTGCTATATCATTACACAACATCAAATTTCCCAATGACTCTGGACATTACTTCACCTGGCACTGCATCAAGCACGCGTCTTCTTGCAGGAACATCCTGAGGACCTCGAGCGTCTGAGCGTCCCGAATCTGAAACTGAGTCACGTTGACACGGTCCCTGTCCAGACAGGCCAGAGAAACCAGGGGATGGCTTTCGCTTTACTTTTCAGCTCTTAAACAGTTAAGCTGTGGTTTCACCTCGTACACAGTCCTTTTTCGTTTGCTATTTGCGGTGGTATCAAATACCTAGTCTAGCTGTCAGGTAAAATTCGGTAGCATCCCGCCTTTCGGACAAGGGAAAAAGACTGCATGCCGGAACTCGGATTCAGGAACAGGAGAGTCCAATCCCTGCAGATTCATGCCGTCCAAGTATGGAGAACTGCTACCGAACAGAGCGTTAAAGTCGCTGCTGCTGTAATCGTCAAATAGACACCTTCACATTGATCGTTCATTTTGGGAGTTCCGGATGAACAGACAGTTTGGTATCACACAGAGGGCACAGTTGAAACACTGTTTTCCGCACGTAGCCATTAAAGGCGTAACAGCGCCTCAGCCATGCAGCGCTTACCCCGGCTTAACACCCTGTCGCCGTTAGCATGTCCAAACTGTAGAGAAAAGTTGATGAGTTTCTGCGGTAGCACGATAGATACTTTCGAGCTACGTGCGACTAGCCTTGTTCTGCACGGTCTCCAGTCCTCCCCGGACAATCACCCCAGGGTTTGTGTCTCGGTACCGGTACTTGGCCCAGACCTGAGGTGAGCGACGTCTCCTATGACCCTTGGAAGGGATGGGAAAAAGACTGATGGGATTTTTGCAAAAGTTCATGACTGAGGATAAAAGATGGTACGGTACTTCAGCCCTCTCGCTCCAATACCTATGTCTCTTACTTCACGTCACCTAGAAAAGAAGGAAATGACGCATTCTGTTGCCTTTGATTCAAGCTTCGAATATGGCCTGACGATTGACCAGATCCATGCATGTCCATGTCGTCTTGAAGCGGGTTCAGCCGTTCCTATCATTCGGAAGCCGAACAAAGAGATGCCCTTTTGACTCGCTGGCAACGGTCTACTATCGCGTACCAACTACAATGATTTCTCGGGTCATGCGACGCTGGCCTCTTACTTGGCATCATTAACATCTTATTATGTGGCTGGGTAGCTCTACATGGCGCATATAACAAAAAGCATCCCAATTAGGAATGCCAATGCTCTTCCCACCTCCAGAGCCGTAGCGTGAACGGCATAATCCAACACAGCACTTAAACGTGTCACCAGTACCGATCCCACACTGAAAAGACATGTCTATGATATAACAATCACATTGCGAATGAGCACTCTGCCCGTTCATTACCAGACTATCCGTAACAATCCTCTCTTCCTGTGTAGCATGTTTCATAATGACATTTGTTACGGACCTGCCTAGTACAGTATTCTTAGTATCATTAACACATGCTTATTGCTTGGGTTTCTTTTTGCGGGGTGCAGTATATACAGGGGTTCAGACATGGGTGGTATGGACTCAAGGAGGGTGAAATAAGATGATGGACTTCTTCAAATAAGACGAACACTACCTGAGACAAATTACAACAAGAGCTATATGAGCTCAGACTTTTACGTAGTGAGAACTATCAAAACACGTATTTGTACCGGAGAGTAAGAAGATGCATCTCCACCCTATGGTTTGGAAATCGCAGCCGGGAACTGTCTTTCAACGGAGAAGGGTGTCCGGAATTCTGCGCTAATTTTCACATGGCTTGAGTTTTGCGACTACTGAATTGTCACATCATGCTAATGATACCGGGCAAGCGGATGTCTACCGATGTCTGATCTCCAGGTTATGAACCTACCCTAGACTTTATCCGCGCAAGCTAAAACATAACACATCTAGACCAATATTCATCGACAGTACCTGAAATCGTAGTGGAGTAGTACATCTACAGGAAGAGCTTCTCGCTGTATATATCAGACGGGTTGTTGTTTTCTTGTTGCTTTTACATATCTAGTCATTGATCAATGCAACGTGCACCCTGATCCGCGTGTTAGGTAACACGATGAAACAATCCCAAAAACACGATTCCTGTCTGATCGTCAGGTACAAGAACAGACGCGTCCCGAGCGATGGAACCGTGGTGATAATGCATGTATTGAGGCGACTCCAAAGACATATGCCCCCTGGAGTCTCCGCCGTCGACAACGTTCAGCTCCAGACTATCCAAGTCACACAATGGGAGTATATTACTCGTGTTCAAGGGAAAAGAAAAGTTTAAAAAGTTATAAGATAGTTATCTTTATAAATTGTATGAACTAGATTGCAAAAGCTGCATGCATCCCGCCTATCAATACAGAAATCCCTGACGCCTTAATGCCAAAGCCTTTTTTCGGCATGGGGTACAAAATCTCGCACAAAAACAAAGTCATTGCGACTCATCTTCTTTGCCGCGTCACCATCGTTACATCACCCACCAGAGCTATTGCTCTATGGCTCGAGGGTAACCTCCTGTCCCTTGACGCGGCCAATGACCTGCTGAGGAGCATACTTGGGAATGACCTCATCGTCGTGTAGCATCTCGAACTCCTCAGTCGCGTCGCGGCCCATGAAGTTCAAGATGGCCTGTACGCCACCAGGGTGTTCCTCGAGCCAGTTGCTGAGGTCCATGACGACACCCTTGACAACAACCCAGACGTCGTCCTTAGTGTTGTGCTTGGCAACCTCCTCCATGGTGAACTCCTTCTCGGGAACCTTGAAAGACTTGGGGTCGTTAGGCTTGGCAGCCTTCTCGCCATCAGGCTTTGTGGGGTTGGGTCCAGTGGCAACACTAGCATGCTCGTCAACCTTGGAAGGGCCAGAGCTGGAAGCGCCAGGAGCACCCCAAGAGACAGTCACCTGGTTGGGAACTGATGGGTCGAGGTGCAGAGAGATTTGACCAACACGCTCGGCTGCACTTCCGACACCACCCTTGAGGGCATTCTGGAAGAGATAGTTGCTGGCGGTATCACCAGCAACACGACCGTAAACAACACAACCCAAGAGAGAAGAGCCACCCAGGCGGTTGGCACCGTGAACACCACCAGCCAGCTCACCACAGGCATAGAGACCCTCGAAAGGCTGCTTCTCCTGGTTGAGAACCTGAGCCTTGTCGTTGATCTCAATGCCACCCATGGTGAAGTGGAGAACAGGCTCCATGACGGCGACGTGGAAGTCGTCATCAACATCGAGGGGCAAGTTGTGGAAGAACTTCTTGCCCCAAGGATCCTTCTCCTTGCCATCGGCAATGGCGTTGTATGTGGTGAAAGTCTTCTGGAGGTGCTCGGGGGTGCATCCAATCTCCTTGGCAAGCTCCTTACCGGTCATCTTCTTCATCAGACCACGGCCAGAGTAGTGGCGAGTGTGGAAGTCAAGAACGTTGGAGGCCTTGGAGTTAAGGATAAGTCGGATAGGGAACTTGTCCTTCTTCTTCTCATCCCACATCATGCCGGAGACGTAGTCACGGTGGCCAAGCTCGTCACAGAATCTGTCACCATCGGCGTTAAGGAGGAGACCACCCTCACCACGGAGAGCCTCGGCAGCGAGGAACTTCCACTTGGATCCGGGATCCTTGGGGTCGACGAGACCTGTAGGATGAACCTGAACCTTGTCCATGTCGATACCGTTACCGCCAATGGCCATAACCATCTTCTGACCATCACCAGTAGCGTGTGTACCGTTTGTGGTGGCGAGGCCGTATGTATCGGGACGGTGCTTCTTCAGAAGAGAGGACTCGGAGAAATCGGCAGCATAGCCACCGGTAGCAAGGATGACGGGACCATCAACGCTAACGATCTCGCCGTTGTGCTCGTACTTCACACCAGTGACCTTGTTGCCCTCCTTGTTAAGCTCGGTAACGCGGGCCTTCTTGACAATCTCGACGCGGCCGGGTTCGGTCTCGGCAAGCTCCTCGAGGCGCTGCATCAAGGCGTAGGTGATGGCCATACCGGGGAACTTGGCATCGTGTCCTCGGTGGGTTCGGGGCTGGGAGTGACCACTAAAATAATTATTAGCTAATTGTTTGTGATGCAGTGTCGATGGCAAATTGAACATACCCGAGGCGAGAGACGAGGGTGAGGTCGAGGTTGAACTCATCCTGAAGCCACTCAACAGCAGAGGCGGACTTGTAGGTAAGGACCTTGATAAGGTCGGGGCGGGCCTTGTCACGGGCAGACTTGAGGGTATCATCGTAGAACTGCTTGACGCTGTCGGGAATGCCAGTCTCAACCTGTGTCCTTGTGAGAGCACCGTTGATACCGGATGTAGCCTTTGTAGAGTTTCCGCCGAAAAAGCCTGCAGGGAGAGCACATGTCAGCAGTAGTCCTACGGAGGTTGACCGAATCCGCGTGATCCATTGCGTGAAATTCATGTGGAAGTGACTTACCCTGCTTGTCGAGGACAACGACGTTGCCACCAGCGAGGTAGATGGTATGCGCAGCAGACAGACCAGATACTTGAGATAGAGTTAGCACCAGACCAACCAGGTCGCGCAAAGCGACTCGGGGGCGAATTGTGTCAACTTACGGCCACCGCCTACGACAATCACTCTAGGAGCCATTGTTGCGTATGTGTATGTGAAAAGGGTATAGAGGAAGAGAGATGATCAAGACACAGCAAAGCAGTTTCCCAAGAAAATGAAGGAGATGAACAGGACAACACGAGGGAGATGGAGATTCTTGGGGGGAGAGGAATAAGGAAGCAAGTCAAAAAAGTCGGAGAAGAAGGAGAAAGAGGATTGTGGTCAAGTCTTATTTAGTAGAGGCGATGCGACGCCCACAAGGCCGAGGGCGAGAGGCAGACAAGGCAAGGACTGGGACTGGGACATGGAGCCGAGGTCTACACCCGGACCATGATGCGCGCGTGCAATTCTTGAACCGGGGAAAGAGCGGGCTTGGACCACCTTTTGTTGATGTGAGTTTTAACGGCGTGGGTTTTGGGGCATGTTTAGATACTTTTGCCACGAGAAATAGCAGAGTTGACATTGATTTAGTTGTAATTATTTGTATGTAGATGTACTCCAACTGCTCTATCCACTGTTAGAACCCTCTTTCTCGCCTCTCTCTCGATCATGGACTGTCGCGACCAAGAACCTCGTGGGGACAAATCAGAGGCTGGCATTTTCTCAGCACTGCTCCCCGAATTGATCCCCGGAAGCGGATGCGATGCCCACTGGGACTTAGCGTCACCGGCCTGTATCCACCCCCGCCACCAGCTTTGAATTTGGGGATTGGGGGAGAGATGCATTTCCAGATTTAAAATATTGTGTCAACAATTCATTGGTATGGTCAAGAGTCCAATTCAATGGTTTAGACAGCTCTTGATACCTGTATTGTATAGCAGAGCTTCTACCCACACAATACTCGCAGTTCGTCCAGCTTAAGACCGAACAGACATCCTCCCTCGTCGTAAGCTATACCGAAAGACCGCACCGCAACTCTTCCGGGCTTACCCCAGGTCCCCAGTCCTTAGGCGGCCGGGCAACCCACCGACAGTCTCGCATCTGATGTACCGAGGTCTCCGCCTGTAACCAAGAGATTCGTGTGGGGGAGTCTAACCAAGATATCTCAACTGAGCATGTCTCGTTGGTCGTGTTCCCGGGGTTTCATAGCGGACGTACAGAGTCTCATCAAGATGGCACGTGGTGATATATATGTTTCGTCCCATAATGCAACAACCCGAACATGTGAATGACCTTCTCCTCACAGAGTCTCCTCATTATTTGCCCTCTCAGCGTCATATCCATCTCACAGCTTAACAAGTCATGCTGATATTCCCCAAACTCCACACTATCGGTCATGTCGCCGATCGCCTCGGTCAAGTAACCGGACCTGTATGATACTCTGCACGTGATGTATACGGAAAAATTGCTTTTAGAGGTGCATCAAACTCACGACTTTCACATGTCATATGTTCTCCTCAAAAGCACATGAATCGTCCGCACCCTGATCAACGGTTGTCCATGATGCCCATGAACCCTCCATCCTCTGAGCTTGCCGCCTTTTCTCCACGTCCATGACTAAGGTGCAGCAAACAAACATTCCCTCACCAAGCTTGTGACAGTCAGTTCTGGTCAGCTGGCTCCCTTTTCGAGGCCTCTCATTCGTTGTTTTTTTCTCTCTGACCCCAAGAAGCACGTGAAAGTCTTGCCTCCATTCTCTGGGGAAATCTTTGCCGCTCGACATCTCTTTTGAGTTTCCCCCGGATTCCCCTCATCTATCATCTGACCCCAGAAAAGTGTCTGAGCCGCCGCCACTCTGTCTGTCCATTTGTCCAGAACCTCTGGACTGTCTCATAGAATCTGGTCTGGGCTGACTCAGCTGAGATTTCACATGTGAATATCAGGTCCTCGAATCGACCAAAGGAATCCCGTGGCCTGACTATGATGAGTTTGCTAGGGATTATGCAGATAAAATAAGTTACATATGACTATTCTTGCAGGGGTTGTCGCACGACCGAACCTTCACTTGGACGATCCTATGTAAGACATAATCGTCGCTCCGCCGGCTGCATTCAGAAGTCTACACCATCATGGACCAATTCGGTATATTTCAACTTGTAGTTAAAAGCCCAGGGAATTGAGTGTCAGACATGATATGAAGAGTTGACTTCCCGTTTATGTTGAAGCTCGCCTGTTTTGCGCAATCTTGGTGCATTCATCGACTCTAGCTCACAGAGTTGACAGTCCTGATAAAGAATGCCATATATAACTTTCTGTATACAGCTGCAGCATAATATCGACAACTTGCAAGACCCTGTAAATGATGTCTCGTGACCAATCACGTTACCCCAACATCCTGAATCCCTCATGACGTACCTTTCTTTCTGGGGCATCCTCCACCATTCACCTACATCACCACCAAATCACCACCATGAAACCTCTTACCCTTTTGACAGCCCTATTTAGCCTCACAACCGCTTCTCAAGAGCCTCTAAGCGAGAACCAACAAGCCCCCCTGGATAAATCCAACCTCCCACTTCTCCACGGCCACCTTCCCATAATGTCCTCTGACCGACCCTCCGTGCAACCCTCCGTGGCCCTCGCCGACATCCTAGGCTCCAACCGGGGTCTCACGTCCTTCTCGTCCTTCGCGCGCATGCAGCCCTCCACCGACGACCGTCTCTCCGACCTGTCCACCAACACCACCGTTCTCGCGCCGTTGAACTCCGCTGTTGATGCGCTCCCGCGCAAACCTTGGGAGCAACCTGCTGATTACGATGCGTTTGGCGCCAATGCGTATGATGGTGATGGCGGGCAGGATCGTGCGAGGGAAAACATGAGACGGTTTGTGGTGGCGCATCTGGTGCCGTCAAGTCCATGGGACAAGGACGAGAAGATCAAGACTCTGGGAGGTAAGGAGATTTGGTGGGTTGAGAAGGAGGGAAGGAGGGTCGTGATGCCGGATGAGGTTGAGGTTGAGCGTGTGGCCAGTCAGGTTGGCAATGGAGAGCTGGTGAGTTGATCGATATCTTTGAAGAGACTGTACTAACATAGAATGCAGTGGATTCTCAAAGGAGTTCTGAACTACGCTTAGACTGTGAGTTTATGGCTGTAGGATACACGAATAATGATAGAGTAATGATTGATTGTACACCTCGTCAAGTCAGGAATACCTGGATATCAAGCAAAGACTACATAGACAATAGGTCTCGCGAAACAGCGCTTTAACGAAGATTATGCACCAAGAAGCCGAAATAGCTCAAGTGATGTTCATTCAGTATATTGATTAGGCCAACATATTCACGTTGCCGCTATCATCTATCCATACCCCCAATAAATACGCCCAAACAAACACAAATTACAATAATTGCAGAATGATTTATAGACAGAAACCTCCCAGTCTTTACATCATGACAGTATGCCTCAGGTCAATCGCCCGCAGCATACTGCTAGTTAAACCTCAAAGGTCAAAAGGGACACAAGTCCCGGTATAAGAATTGAAGACGGTGGAGCAGAGGCAGCGAATACCCCAGGAACAAGAGACTGAAAAACCATTATTGAGCACTGGCCAATACATGACGTTTTGTGACTGGCATGCAGAGGCCAGCCTATGATGCCCTGTCAAATGAAGCGTATAGCGAAAAACACTTTTACATGAGAACAAGTCAAAAGGTGACCAGTCATCATTCAACCTTGACCCTTTTTGCTTCAGACTCCCCTGCACCCTCACTTTGACTTGTTGCTCCTATCTCGGGAGTTTTTCGTTTCGTCGCAGTGGAAGTGCTTATGCCGACACTCAAATTCTGCCCCGAGCCCCCGTTAGTATTGGACGTGATATCCTTGATTTCCTTCAGAGCGTTAAGGGTTGCATTGGGTGTCGTGTTTAGGTCATCTCTGAGAAAGCTGGGTCCCGATCCAACGACTGGAGTTGCAAAATTAAGCGGGCTAGGTAGTGTATTACTGTCACCTCCCCTGAAGTTCCAATCGGGATAGAAGCTACTTGGGCTCGGCAGGAGTTCATTTGTCAAGAAACGCGATGGCAGGGCAGAGACGGGAGTTTCACCATTCACATTCTGCTGAGGAGGCGGCCGAGCAAAGGGATTTGGCGGGCCAGTAGCACCTGCAGACAGTATCGCTGATGCAGAAGGAGACGGAGGAGGCAAGACGAGCGATGACTGAGAGTTGTGGCGTTGAGGAGGCTGGATTGCGGTGTCGGTAGCATTTCGAGGAGAGTTTGACTCTGCCGTTCGTGCACTGCCGCCGCCTTCAGACCCACCATCTGGAATCTGTACCGTTAGACGGGGTCCACGCGGTCGAGCTCCACCGGGAGCACCGGCCGCCTTGGTACTATTTGACCGCGATGGCGGCGTTAACGTAGTTTCTGGAATTGATGATAAAGATACAGTTCGAGATTTTTCATCAGTCTGAGTACTGGCGCGCTGTGGCAGATGGGGTGACTTGGCTGCGTCAGCGGCCCGATTGAGTGCAGCCACATCAACCGATTGAGATCGGTTGGCGGCGTTGGCGGCATTAGCAGCAGCGGCGGCGGCAGCAGATTCAGATTTGGTGGATTCAGAAGTAAAAGATGCAAGGTGCTGTGACAAGATGGACCGATTCTCCTCGATAGGTGTAAAGATACTGTGAGATTTCCTCTGGGGTAGCTTCTTAATCGCGCTGTCCGTATTCAGTAAAGGAGGCTGGGGGCGTTCTTGCGGTTCGGTCTTGAACTGAACGGGGGGCGGCGGTGGAGGATCTTGCAGACGCCGTTCAGGTTGAGGAGGCGGTGGTGACATTTGCGATAAACCGGAGGGAAGATGTTGCTGACTTGGTTGAGGCGATGGTGTTGGTCGTGCGGGAGCTTGGATTCCTTGTGACGGCGGTTGCGAAGTGTAAGCGGGGGGCATCGGGGACGGCATCGGGGACCTGCGGTCATCTATATACGGTGCCTGCTGCTGCATAGGACCAGGTTGTTGATGGTAGGCATATTGGGGCTGAGGATGCGATGGAGGATGAGGACCGTGTTGAGGCATTAGACCGGGAGGATGGGGCGAGTTGTACATAGGCGGATTCGGCATATAGTTCATTCCGGGGTGTGGAGGACCGTTCGGGGGTGGAGGTTGAACCATACCGGGACCCATTCGGCGCATATCAGTTCGAGATGCCGGCCGTGAACCGATCGATGGTTGTGGAGTGTGCTGTCGCTGAATAGGATGACCGGGATGCGCTTGGTAAGGCCCGCTACCATTACCAATAGGTGGTGATGCTGAAGGCGTGTGATGTCGAATCTGGGGGAAAGGCGGTTGGTGCTGCGCATAGTGATGCGGCGGCATCATCTGGTTGTCGACAACTTCATGGCCATGGGGAGGGGTACCATCGCCCTCCTCGTCTTCGTCGTCATCGTTACCGCCGTTGAAGTCGGCCGGGCCTTTATGTTCACTTGGTCCGCCATGCTGGATTCTATTAGCACACTTTGCTGCAAAGCGTCGAGCTGATATCCATTGTTCGAATAACGGAATGATGCGACAAACTCCAAGTCGAGACAGAACTTACATATTGGTATCGGTGGATGAGTTCTCGCATATCAGCGGACGAATACTCGTAAAGCTTCTTGTTATTGCCAAAGATGAAGACTGCGACATCCACAGAGCAGAGCACAGAAAGCTCGTGAGCCTTCTTGAAGAGTCCGCCTTTTCGCTTCAAAAAGGTGCTGTTTGCGCCGGTTAGTCGCGAGACCTGGAAGCACGAGTGTGGTGTTTTGCAGGGTTCTTGGATATTACTTACACAGAGCGATTCCTGTCATCTTTGATCGCCTTGATCTCAATCTTTCTTCGTCCCATGTTGAACCGTTGTGTGTCTTAAGTTGGAGAAATGCGTCGCGTTTCCACGCGGGGCAGCTTTGTGATCGCGACCAAAAAGAGTACAAGGCGCAGAGATGTAAGTAGTGAAGAAACCCGGAATTGAAACGGATCGCGTAAGTGGTCGCGACAGGAGAGACTTGGCGACTTGAAGCAAGAAAATCAAGTTGCTAGAGTCAATGCGAGTGAGGTCGAAACGTGGTGATTGTCGTGGTTGTAAGCAAGAACAAAGGATAGTTGGACAGCGTAAAGTGGATGCTACCAAAGGACGCTCGAGTATGACGGAAAAATGAACCAAGAAGAGGTTGATGAACAAACCCTAGAGAAGAGGAGCAAGCCAAGTGAGATGACGGAAGCGGCTGTCGTGGTGGCCGTGGGAAGTAGTTTGAAGAAGAAGAAAAAAGAGTGGGAGCTGAAGAGGATTTGACGAGGGAAGCGAAGGTGGTTGTGGTTCACTTGGAGTTGGGACAAGCCGAAGTAACCTTGTTCACTGTCACTTCAAGGACCCCAAGGTCGTTGACGACCTTTGTAGCTTAGTGGCCGGCAAGTGGTGGAGGGGTACTTGTCGCAGTAGCGCGTTGACGGTAGCTCTTTAAGCTTGGCTTTTGGTGGTACCCTTTTTTAGCCCTGAGGGGATGGGAGAGGGTTCTGGGCGAGAGGGATGATAAGTGACGCAGACATGCGAGTCGCGTATATCACAAAATCCTTTGCGCGAAATGAATATGATTCACGAGAGCCGTTGCGATAGAGATACTAGGTTCAGAATTTAGGTCCCAAGAACCGTTGGGCGCGACGCGACGCGATGCGATGAAAAGTCAGAAAATTGAAAATCAACGGTTTTCCGACGCTGGGCGCTTGCGCTTGAAGATAGAAGATCGCGGGCAAATGAAGACAAGTAAAGTGATATGATACAGTCACCTACGAGCCAAAACCAACTTCACAGCCGATCGATAGACGTTGATGGGGCTGAATCTGGCGTCTGTGGTTGGGATGGCTTCTAATAATAGACGGATCGTGTTCACTCGTGCGTTCGGTGCGGGTGCGGGATGGAGAAAAGGGACGGGAGTAAAAAAAGAAGGCAGCATGGAACCCGCAGAAAAAAACCTCCTTGCTTAGCTAAGGCGTTTGTGAGTGGTCAGCTTCGACGGGACACCGAGGTGGTGGATTTAGTGGACAATCAATCCCCTAGGCGCCGGCATTCAGAGAGACAGGAGACGTTGACAGCGGGCCCAACCACCGACTTTGAAGGATAGCATCATTGACTTCAGTAGGCTTTCTTGCCATACCAAATTACCTCCAGTGTCATAACTGAATATCTATGATCTTATCAGTCACAGATATAACTGGAGGTTGTGATATACATGCCGCTCGTTGAGACTCGAGCTGTCATTTCTCCACTCTCCAGTCAGCTCCGAGGCCTCATCCTCTAAACCACAAACCCCAAAGTCATGATCCCGGCTCAACTGACGGAAACAACACACAAACTAGGTCCAAACAAGGCTAACGTACTTGTTCGGATCTCGCTTCCAACTCCCTGACATGTTTCATGCAAGCTTCCTAGACAACAAGCGAACCGAACCTCCTTTGTTCCCGTCCTTTCCGCTGCAACGGCTTTCGTATTCGACTATGCCAGGGGATCAAATAATTTGGCTGGGGTAAGAAAGGATCAGGTAAAGTGTTCGCTGAATTCATACCATAATCGTCTAAACACTTCCGTCTCCTGATTTGGGGTTGTCATGTTTCTGACACCTACGACGATGTCTTTTACTGAGATATCTAAGTAATCCCAGGAGGAAGGATTGATTACGCCCATGCTTGAGGTCTATGTTTGGGGGTCATTGGTTTTGTCCCTGGCTGCTATATAAGCTTCGCCTCCTGTTCTCAAGATACAGTGATATCTGTCATTGATGATCTTACGCGCTACCAGAACGGAACAACGACCATACTCACAGCCATTGGCCATATCTCTAATCAGTATCTTGTCATCCCCGACTAACCCCAGCAGCTCATCTCATGGCATCCATATCCCGGCCCTAGTTCCAAGCCGTCACCTTTCCAGCTTCTAAAAATACAACTATGCATAGCAGCCTCAGACCCAGGGCTAGGTCATGCATGAAGCAGCTCCCCCAGCCAATTAGCCCGGTTTTCACCTACATTTCAATGGACCACCCTGAAATGAGGGTTAAATATGCATTTCGGATTTTGCCCACTTCTGAGTTGTGAGAGGTCAATCATTGTCAACTTGCACCACCACGACTCCTCAGCTACGTACTTAACACCTTCACCGCATGCAAGCCTGTGTGTGTTGTATCATCGAGTCACGTCATGTTGATATCAGCTTGGACTTAGCTGTTTTTTGCCCTGATTAGGTAGTGTCGTGTATTTCTCGCACGACTAATGCTGTTCATCGTGAAGCTCAAAAGCACAATGAGAATTGTGTTATCATGGATGTGTTATCATGGAAGTGTTATTAATTATGTCGAATGAATCACCGACATTGCAGCCTTGGTTGATGCAGTGCTTTGTCCTTGCCTTTGCCATGCTGGCCTTTTCCCCTGAAGCAAAATTCCACCCAACTCCATTCCAATGCCACCGTTCTTTGTTTCCTGCAACATTTATATCATGCAAGGGCTTCGTGATGTGCAGGCCGGGCCCTGCTATATTTCTCTCAAGTCACACAGATCAAGGATGACATCGCCCTACCGCTTTTCATTCCTCGATGTTGACCTTCCAATCCCAACCTGTACAGATTGAACGTCGTCTTCGGCTCCGTCTGAGCGAGGTTACGTTTACACATCAAGACCAGAATCGGCCCTCTCAGATTGGTGATCCGGCTGCGCCACCAGGAGCATTGTAGTTACCAAAACCTCCATGCTCAGCAGCGCCGTTGTCTGCTTTCATCGTACCGTTGAGCAGAGGACATAACCTTGAGCGAGATGTTAGTAAACTGTTCTGTAAAGACGTCTTGAGTATAAAGAAAACTAGGCATGTGCTGCAGTCACAGCCGCACGGATTAATATTATCAGCGAAACCCAGAGCGCCATCTCGGTATCATTCGTTCACGTTGGTAACGCTTGAGTTCGCGTAAGTCACGCGCACGTTGTTGTTCTTGTGCCTTTTGTTCTCGAGCCTGACGCTGTAGTTCCTCTTTGGCCTTCTTTTCGTCCGCTCGCCGCTTGGCCTGGGCTGCTCTTTCATCCTCTCGCCGCTGGGCTTCGATTGCTCGTTGTTCCTGGAGCCGCTTGGCTTCTAGAGCACGCTGATCACGTTCCGCCTGTCTCGCTTCTGCTCGTTGCTCTTGTTCTTGTTGTCGAGCAGCAGCTTTGTCTTCGCGAGCTTTGAGATCCGCGCGCTTGCGAGCCTCTTTGTCGCAATTCTGCATGAGAATCTGCAGAGGGGTCTTTCGAGGACGACCTCGTTTTGTCTTGACAGCCTCGGAATAGCCAAACCAATCAAAAGGCTTCAATGGAGGGGGTGAAACAAAGGAAACGATATCTGAAGAAGGGGGAGTCATACTTCTTGTTTGTCTTGATATGACCGACTTGACCACAATTGGCACACTTGCGGGTGGTTCCAGTGGGCACCTTATCGCCATTGACACTGGGGGACCCGGCATCTCCTGTGCTTGCTTTTTGGTGTAGCTCCTTCTGCTGTTCTCGAGCTTGTCGCCGGGCTTTGTTCTTCTCGAGTCGTTCGAGCTCCTTCTTGATTCTGAGTAGTTGTTAGTGTTGATCACTGAATGGCTCAAATAAAACATACCTAATGCCTGCAAGACGATCATGGTCGGCATTACCCGTAGGGCGCGAGCTATAGATGCTGTTGAAAGGTATACGTAAGCTGGTGCTCTAAACTCCAATCCAACAATGTCCTTCTTTGAACCAGGGGTGCCGACTCCGTATGTTCGTCGAGTCTTTCTTGGCAAGTTTCCCTTGCTTCGTGGTTGCTGGACCGTTTGGCTTGAGGTGGGTGGGTGCACGTACTCTCTCATTTCAAGGTCCGCCTCTGTTCGTCGTTTCATATACTGCGAAATCACAACCGGGTCGTGAACGATTTCGATTCGGCTTTGTATGCTGCCATCGGGCATTTGAACATCTCGGGTGATGCGGATAGCGCGTTTTTGTTGTCGACTTGCGGAAGTCAAACCACTAATTTGGCTGGTACCGTCGTCAAACTGGGCAAACTGAGCAGGAGTCGGGGCCGACTGGATGTTGAACCGATCGTCTTCGTCTTCTGTCACTGCAACGTCTTTGTCGTCGTGCTCCTGGAAATCTGAAAGGGTAGTCTTTTGCTTCTCCCAAATTTCTTTGATACCTTCCTCGTACATCGCTTGCTGCTTCTTGACATTATAGGCGTGGCCACCATTAGCTCGCTTTTCACGCTCCATAGCATCTGCAGATGTAGCAAGAGGCCCTTGGACTGCCTCGATGTATCCTCCCTTCATGGAGGTTCGGATGAAAGAGAAACCAAGACCGTGACCTGTCGGGTCTCCCTCACCGTGAAGTTGGAGCATGGCTTTCTGAGCACATGCATCAATAAAAGCCTTTGTCGTTTTCCATGGCGCCATCTTGTCAGCAAGAGTTTCTTCTTGCTTCTCTTGTTGCTTTTTAGCAGCTCCTTTGGCCACCTTGCTACCGTCATCGTCCATGTCCTCATCTTCTCCCTCTGCGTCGTTGTTTTGAACGTCCTCTTCCAAAGAGGCGTTTCGGGGGTCATATCCAGCATCTTCGAGTTCCTTAATACCAAGCTGCATGGCATCAAGTAGACAGACCTCTTCTGGTTTAATCATGGACCGGATGGCGCTCTCGTCGGGCAGGATTTCTCCAGGCTTCAACCGCCACATGCCCTTTTCACCGCTTTCCCTGTCGTACTGTAGGAATTCCTTGAGCTTCTGTCGGTTCTGTGTATCTGTCGAGTCGGCAATATGTTTCGTGATGTCAGAAAGTTGGCAGTTGTCGGTATCGCTATGTCTTATCATGCGGAACGCGAGCATCTTCATACGGTTCTTCGAAGCATTCGTGACTTTACGACTATGCGGTCCAGGAACCTCAACTGATGGAAATTGCTGTCCCACCACATAAAGGTGGTCAATCTTGTGCATAAACCATCTTGACCCTTGTTCTCCGGTGGTGCTGCGCACGACTAGGAAATCGCTGCCTCTTGGGTTGTGCTTGAAGACAGGAGCGCGGTACATCTCATTGTGCAACGTCGGCACAGTCTCTCCAGGGTCGACGGTACCGAAAAGGGAGAACGGAGATCGATCCTCAGGTAGAAGCATTCGATACTCTCCGAGATCTTGTTTGGGTAGTTGCTCATCCTCGTTGGTGTCTTTCCGGCGGTAGTAATTGATCAAGCGGTTACCCATACCAAAGCTGCTGAGCACTCGCGGACGCTGCTCACAGTATTCGTAGAGAACGGCGGTAGAGTTATCGTTGATACTTAGATCCTTGGACTTGAGGAAAACCTCATGAGCCTTGCCCTTCATCATCTTACGCTTCTGATGCGCAGGCTTGTCAAACTTGATCAGATGACCAGCAAACTTCTTGTACCTAAAGCGAGGACGGTGATATTCGTCGGTTGTGCCGCCCAGCTTAACCTTGTAGTAAGGCCATGAAAGCTTGATGGCAGGCATACTGTGCTCCACAGAAATGTTGCCAAGCGTAGCGCGAACTTTGCTTTGATGGTTTTCTTTCAGTGCTTCATATGCCTCGTCGTTGGAGATGTTGAAGCGGCTCGCGACATTTCGGCCGAGGTTGCCGTTAGCCATACGCTTCATCTTGTTGTCTGCACGAGGTCGCTTTGCGTTTCGTTGTGTTTCTTGAGTCTCGAGGAGAAGATAAGGATCGCTCATATCCAGTTGCACCCGTTTGGCACCTCTGCGTGTTGCATCTTCGAAGTTGTCGAACGAAGGAGCTGTGTAGCGGGGGATCTCTGGCAGGCCAAGGCTAACCGTCTTGCGTTTCTTTGGCCGTAGAGGCCCATCTTCGCCGAGATCCATCAAGAACTCGGCATCCCATTCGTCGTCCTGCTCCTCAAATACTCGTTTTCGTGCTTGTTGTTGCTCCTGCTCCGCAGACTGTCGAGCCTTGAACTCGGCTTCAACCGTGGCAATATGGGCGCCCCAATCTTCACACGCAAGCTCGATATCACGTAGTGAAAAGCCGGCTACTGTTTCGGAGTCGGAATCTTGGTCGAGGTCAAATTGGACATTGTCTTCGGCTTGGTTCTCGCTGTCCAGACCACAGTATACTAGGCCCCTATCCTCTGCTTGTCTTGCCTTGCGGCTGATGGTTGCGGTGCCAGGAATGCGAAAGAGTTTCTCCTGGTCGGGCGCAAGCTCAAGTGTAAGCTTGCTGGTGACGAGCTGTTTTGGTTTTCTGACGGGTTTTTTCTCCTTCCATGTAGCCTTCTTGGCGGGAAGAAGCTCGCTCCATGTCAGAATGTGCCCCTTCTTGAACGCGGGCCATGTGGCTTTTAGGAGATCTTCGACCGTCTCGGCAGGTGCGGGGATGTCGTGATCTTGATTATCGAGATGGGGTTCGGGGTCGAAGTTGATTCCAGCAAAGCTTATGCCCGATTCGATGGGCTGTGTGTCGTCGCCAGTATCGGCATCGCGTACATGAGGAGCTGGAGAAGAGGGACCAAGAATCGGATCGGGGGAGGACGGTCCCTCTCCAAATAGATCGTCTGCATCGTTACTCGTTCCACCGTCGTCCGTCAAACCAGGCATCTCCATGGAAACGCCGGCACTGGGCAGCTCCTCCTCTGGTAAATCATCGTCGCTGATGTCCTCAAAGTCTTCGGCATCGTCAGCCTTGCCGCTTTGGTCGAACACGATTGTGTCGAAGTTGATCGCTTCTCCTCCATCTTGCTGCGAATCTCCGAGGAGCCTTGCAATTTCACGATCGTCGGCGACGTCCTGGACCTTCCAATCGGTTTCGTCCAGGGACGTGAAATTGCTTTCCTCAGCCATGGTCGCGGTGTCGCAATTATCGTTCTCGTTACCGGGCGCAGTGGTTTCGTTATTCTTATACCATTATTTTATCGCGTAAATCGTGGCCGCGCGTCGGTCGGCGGCTCGCGAGCGGCGTGTAAGGGCCTATTGTGGGTGATGAAAATGGTGGTTGTCGTGATAATTCACGGTTCGGTTCTTGTCTTCACGGGAAAGATGCTCGGGAGCCTGAGAAAGCGTGGAGTCAGCCAATTGGAGCTAGGGACAAGATGGAAGAAAGCGGAAGGGTCCGTGCGGACATTTCAAGGTGGGGCTCCAGTTGAGTGGCGCCTTCTCCACTTCAACACTATTGTCTCGATAAGGAGAACTATCGTGTAAACTCGATAGTAACTGACCTTGTGTTTGATGTAAAACGCGGATAATGGGGTATTATCATTCAGCAGGCCATGGCTGAAATGTATTCTTGCTCCTGTTCAAGGCTCAAAAAGCACTCAGTTTGTACGCTAAGAGGTGCGACTGCCAGTTGATGTCTGTCGTACATATAGTGTAAAGAATGGATGAGATGCTGTAAGTTCAGATGATAGTTAGATCCGTCAATAAAAATCTCTAAATGATTGATCACTGGAAGGAAGCGGTTGACTTCGCCAACGAGGCATTATGCGCATGGTGTTGGGGTGTAAGTGCGGTGCAAAGCGGTGCAACCTTTTGATGAGAAGCGCAAGAGGCCGTGACTCACTGCTGCAGGAATTATCCTATATTATCAAGTTAATCCGCACGAAGAATAAATCGTAAACTCATGTATGTACCTCCATACAACGCGACTTTTCCTTGATTACGTAGCTAACCTTTGGTTCAAGACGTAGTGTGAGGTATCGGTGAAATGTCCGTTGTGGCCATTGAGCGTGAGAGTATTTTAAAATTTAACATTATGCACTGAGATAACGCCCCTGTGCTTCTCATAGTTCTGAGAAAAGCTTCTGAACATGTTTAATAAGGCGAGTTGGGACGCCTCCCCAGAACACATCCGCGTTTGTAAGAGCTCCAGGGTAAGTACGACATGATAGTTCACGACACCACATGCTCTTCCAGGCATATCCCTGAGCTATGATAGAACTCGACTATAGGATACTCCATAAATTAAGCTATGTGACAGGCTCGGGCATCTTTTGGCAAGTTTGGAGGACATACAGTAGCCTTTACCTGCAAACATCAACTCGGAACATATTTTATACACTGTTGAGGAACTGCAAATGGACAACTCCTGTCTCGTTGGTATATCATCGATAGAGCTCAATTATATTAATAGTCTTAAAATACTATTTTAAGTGAGTGTCGATGTACTAAACAGTGGTCTCCCAAGTTTAATCTGCCTAGGCAACTTGAGATTGGTTGACCCTCAGTATTGCCACGCATGAAACCAGAATTGATACGCTGGAAGTTACATTCCTTGGGCAGAATTGGCACAGAGGCGTGTAAACATTACTTGCCGCATGTTGAAAAGGTATCATATCCTTCTGCCTTGATTCTGGTCTCCCTCAGAAAGCGATCCTGTCTTGAGCCAGCATTATGGAACAACACTAAGCGACAACGAGTCAGCACTGCGAAGTCCGACAGGGAAAACAATCCATATCACTTCAAGAACTTTTGATATGAAGAGAACAAGGATGAAATGCTAAATGACGCAGTAATTGGGAGAAATCCTGGTTGTGATGATCAGCGCGGGATCGCATTGCATTGATCAACACATCTTAACTCAACTTCTTTTGGCCCCCAACGCATCTCAACACTAGCGACAGCCTGCCTCACGCAGAAGACACAACGTTTCAACGATATCGGTCAAGCATCGTGGCACCATAGAAGCTCGTCAATGCGATGGGTTGGCTGGGCCACAATAGTGCATTACTGCTATCACATATGGCGGTCCATTAATGTGTGTCCCGGTCATATGCCAGAACAGCTACGGATGTGTGTAGTCACGATTACTGGGATCTGTTGATGGTTGCGAATAACAAGTTTATTTCCACACAGTAATCTTGAACAAGAATTGTGCAGTAACGTATGATAAGCAGTTTAGTCTTCGACAGTGTACCTGGGAACAGGGATTTTACAGGTAGTCAAGCTGTCTTCTGCTAAACAAGAGAAACGATACAAAATTCCACCCAACCGAAAAGGTATCACGCCGCAGAACGCCGCAGAACCCGTATGTCATTATTCCCACCTGGCTTTTGGCCAACATGGTCAACCCCAGAAGTCATAAAATGTCGTAAGCATACAAGAAGGTTATACAAACAAGGTACCGAAGTCAGATCTTAGGCGATAAAGACTGCAGCCATGACTGCAGCTACAGCGGGCCAGTAGCCCAAAGCTTCAACCATGGTTCGGGCGGCGGCGTTGTCACTGTCATTGTTGTTGCCAGAAGAGCTATCGCTGTCATCGGGGAGAGCAGTGTCATTGGGTAGAGTTCCGTTAATAAGAATGGTCATGGTACCGTTAACTTCTGCAACATCAACGACTGACTTGTTAAGCGCCTGGTAGCTTCCGTTGCCGATGAGCTCATCATAGTATGCAGTGTTGTTGTTGTCGTCGCATGAACACTCCGCGTATCGCGCGCATGCGCAGAGGATATCGCGTTCCTCGTCCTCGTCGCTTGTGTCGTTGTGGAAGCGGTACGTGTTCTCGTATGGGTACATGTGGGCACCGTAGAGCCAGACACCGGGCCAGAAGGCGAGGGCTCCGCCGATCAGGACAAAGGGGGCAATTCTGCCGATTGGGCTTCGGCCACCGGACCTGTATGGTGTCGCTGAACCTCCGGCGTAGTATCGACCGCCGCCGTAACTGGGCTGGGGACCAACACCGCGAGAGCCTGAGCTTCCGCTTCCGCCGCGGCTACCGGAGCCTCCTGAAGAACCTGGACGAGATGATGAGCCACTTGAACCACTACCGGAGCTTCCGCTGCCGCCGCTTCCGCCGCGACTGCTTCCACTCCCACTTCCGGAACTCCCACCTCTGCTACCGCCGCCTGAGCTGCTGCCTCCGGATCGTCCTCCACCTCCTCCACCACC